>APFE030379608.1:0-15236 GCA_000404065.3 Pinus taeda
GATATCTTGGTAGCATTCTAAGTAACTCCTCAACCTGGGGTGCAACCTGAAGAAGCGGGAGCAACAACAGCTGCTAAATCTTCTACCGGTACATGGACCATTGTTTGGATCGATGGAATTACTAGTATCGATTGTTATAAGGGGAAATGCTATGACATCGAGCTCGTTCCTGGAGAGGAGACTCAATTGATGCCATAGTAGCTTACCCTTAACCTTTTCAAGAAAGGTTCTGTTACTAACTTGTTCACTTCCATTGTAGGTAATTTATTTGGATTCAAGGCCCTACGAGCTCTACGTTTGTAAGATTTGTGGATTCCCCCTACTTATTCCAAAACTTTTTAGGGTCCACCTCATGGTATCCAAGTTGAAAGAGATAAATTGAAAAAATATGGTCCGCCCTCCCACGCCTTTATTGGGATGTACTATCAAACAAAAATTGGGTCTATCACCCAAAAACTATGGTAGAGAAGTTTACGAATGTCTCTGTGGTGGACTCGATTTTACCAAGGATGATGAGAATGTAAATTCCCAACCATTCATGCACTAGAGAGATCGTTTTGTCTTTTGTGCGGAAGAAATTTATAAGGCTCAGGCTGAGATGGGTGAAATTAAGGGACATTAGTTGAATTCTACTGTAGTTACATGTGAAGAAATGATAAAAAGGGCAGTATTTGCAAGAGAATTGGGAATTCTTATCATTATGCATGACTATCTGACAGGAGGTTTTACTGTGAATACTTCTTTTGGCTCATTATTTCCGAGACACGGCCTACTTCTTCACAATTCACTGCCCGCGATGCATGCAGTTATTAGACAGAAAAAGAATTCATGTATGCATTTCCCAGGTACTGCTAAAGGCATTGCGTATGTCCGGTGAGATCATATTCACGCCGGTAACTATAGTGGTAAACTTGAAGGGTGAACGAGAACCGTAACTTTAGGGTTTTGTTGATCTTACGCGTGATGTTTATCGAAAAAGATCGAAGTCGTGGTATTAATTCACTCAAGATTGGGTATCTATGCCAGGTGTACCCGTAACATTCATGAGTATTCATGTTGGCCATAACTGCCTGCTCTGACCGAGACTTTGGGATGATTCGTACTATCTTTGGTGGGGGAACTTTGGGACATCCTTGGTGAAATGCACCTGGTGCAGTGGCTAATCGGGTTGCTCTAGAAGGTTGTGTACAAGCCTTTAATGAAGGGCGTGATCTTGCTCGTGAAGGTAATGATGTGATCCGTGAAGCTTGTAAATGGAGTCTTGAACTAGCTACTTCTTTCCAATCATAGACAAACCATCATAATTAGATCAATACAAGTGATAATTTGTAGACAACATTCATCAATGTTGTAAACTCACAAACAATCTAACAACAACAAGGTAAATTGAGCATACTATCTTTGCTTCCACCAAGTATTGACAAACATAGATGGGAATTTTTTGTATGGCATTAGAAAATGATGAAAACTTGGAGAGGAATATGCCCTTTAGGAATGAACAATTCTAAACATTATACTTTTTATACCTTTTATAGTAGATTATCGAAATTGGACTAAGCAGTGGTTGGTTAGGTTTTAATTTCCATTGCTTAAATTTCATTTTTGAATTCATTAATAGATTCAATACCTTGAAGAAACCTATCACACTTGACTTGTGCAATCTCAACAACTCATATTTGTGAAACCACCAATTTGTTTAAATTTCTAGCCAAATTTTGGGTAAACGTTATCAAAAAAAGGTAGTTAGGAAAAATTCAAAAAGTATAATGTTTAGACTATTGTTTTACAAATTCCTTTGGCATAAGTAGGATACCCTCAACATGGGAAAATGAGTGTTGACATGAATCTAAATGGTTACATTTATCAAAGATAGTAGGTTATGTTTTTGGATGGTCCATGAATAATCAATAGAGGCACCACTCAATTTCACGATTAAGAAGGAATTGAGGGTCATTGATACATTTTAAGTTTATTTTTTGTAGGTTAGCAATGCAAATCAATGATAATAGAAAATGATTGGATTGGATGAGATCAATAGGCCACAATGCAATGAAATCAAAGAAAACACTATCCTTGGGCGTGTACATGGTGATTGATGCTCATTTTTGTATACCCCTGCCCTTGAGCCTCCTTTCCTCTTCACTGCTAGTGAAACCATCACCCTTTTCATGTTGTCTCCATACCAATGTTGGACCAAGTTATATTACATTTTTAAATAATATTTACATAGCTTGAGTACATTGTGGTATGCACTACCACATAGTATATAAGAAACATGTTTAGCTTAATTAGATTCCTAGCCACTCATGGGTTGGGCCTTGGGCTTGAGATATACACTAGGAATTGACATGAAATATTTATATGAATTACACATGGGTTCTTTTATTTAAGCTCATACAGTTTAACTCCCATCATCATAATAACTTATTTATAACCTATACATATTTGAATTGAATAGATCCAAGGGGTCAAAGGTAGAGTAATTACATTGACATACTTCTACAATATTATCAATAAGGAAAAAAGAACAACTCCTAAATATGATCATCCAAAGAATAATAGACATTGGAAAATCCTAACTTATGAACTAAATTACTTACTCAAGAACTCAATGGATGCAAACCAGTACTACTCCTTTCCTTGGTAGGGGTTGTAGCTTTCAACATAGAAGAAACTACTATATATGTATCCCTTAAGGTTCCTATAAATGAAACATTATGTCCTTTACAAGGAGAATCACTGGAAGTATTCCAAGAAGAAAGCAAGCATATTCATTACACTTTCATTAATGGGATTAGGAGTATAGGGATTGAAATTTTTGTGTAAATTGAGAGCCATTTGTGTGAGCCTTTCTCATAAAATATCAATTTCATATTTGGTTGCCAGTATATAATTTTTTTCAAAGACATGGGAAAACTACCATGAATCATAGACAAACCATCATAATTAGATCAATAAAAGGCACAGGAATTTGTACAGAACATTCATCAATGTTGTAAACCTTGCAAACAATATACCAACAACAAGGTAAATCTACGAAGACACCAAGCTATTCATAGACAAGGATATCAAGATGAAATGGTAGGATATCAATGAAACATTCTCAGGAAAATTTGAGGAAAATTTGGAAGACCGCACGGTCTATGTCAATATTCCCAAGTTTGGCTTGTACTGGATTGAATGCAAGTATCTCGCGTTTCCATGCACGGACATGATCCATTGGATTGTCTCACATACTGATCCTGAGACAATGGTGTTGAGCAGTGCCAGTGGAACACAACTTGCTACCTTTAGGGCAAAGGAATTTTAGGAGATGTACCACTTGCAACAGTTGATGATCAAAATGGAGAAAACCTTCAACAGACCTAACAACAACACAAACTCAAGAGATATCTTGAAGAGTTGGGTGAAAGAGCCAACCAAGTTTAGGACAACACCCAACCAATTTTATAAGATGAATATACTGCGAAAGGCCTATCAGTACTTGGTCATATTTGCATGCTGCTTATACAAACAAGAGAGCATAGAGTCCTTCATGCATAGTTGGGTGATTGCGTTATACTGAAAGGCCAGCAAAGGAAGACCTTGCAACTGGTCTGACATGCCGGCTCTCAGGTTGAAGGAATAGGGGAAAAAAACCTGACATTTGCCCAAGGGTCACCAAGCAGGGATATACATGTCCGCTTACATTCTGGATGCAGTCTATGCGCGTCAGCATTTCTCAGGCTTGGGTTGGGCATGGACACTTTCAGAAACATTTGTGCACACTTATTGTAGATTATTCTCTGAATGCAGCTTCTGTGGAGTTATCATACAGTTGTTAGACCACTTTGTCACCCTATTGTAAAAAAATATATTTGAGCAGGATCCACCTTGCATGTCGCATGCATCGATTGAGGCATTGATCAACATAGTAGATTGATATGCCTCACCCCTTGGCACCTTCATACAGATGTACAATGTGGAGAAGGCTCCACATGTTTTAACGAAGATTTCCATGGACAAGCTCGTCATGCAAGAGGTGTCATATCACATCTCGACAAGGTTTTCAGTAAGACTGCACAGGAAAAAGCAAGCACCTTGGCCTGCTCTTCCTTTATGGATTAGGTTATTTGAGATATAGAATATCAAGCATGCTAAAGCTGAGATAGAGGATTTCAAGAGATTCACCTTTGGCTCCAAAAGTTTCAATTCGTATGACCTGCATTGCTTGGTGAAGGACAATAGTGTGAGAGTGCAATTTCCTTGGATCCACGAGGTGTGTCATTGGCCTGTAGAAGACCCGTGGAGATATTGTTATCACTCTTCCAAGTTCATGAACTTGTCATAATAGTTGTAGAATGGTTAGCACAACAAAGGGAAGCAACATCTTAGAGAGCAGCATCATCATCAACATCATAGGGTAGCAAACCTGCGCGTAACAAAGGCAAGATAAAGGTTGTTGACAGTACAGAGGCAGAACAAAGCTACAAGTTCAAAGAAGATCCACTTGTGTTGAAAGCAACTTTGGAGATTGAGGCTAAGAGGTGACAACACGACAATAGGTTCACACGAAGGCTAAGAGAGAAACAAAGAATGGAGGAAACAAAAAAGGAGTTGCAAGAGTTGAAGTGGAAACTTAGGGAAGAACAGGATTTGTTTAGAAGAGAGAAGGAAGTGCAGTAGAGACAAGTGCAGTAGGTGGCACAACATGCATAGATTGATGAAACTGCACCCATATAGGTTATAGACTTATCCGAGCAACTGGCACAGAGTAGACAGGGTGAGCAGTCACAGGAGTAAGACATAGCTCAAGAGATTGAATAGATACTAAAGAAGATGGATACGGATATGGTTCAGCCAAAGTCAGATCAAGATATTGACCTCATGCCTCGGAACCAAGAGGTCACCCCACCGACTTCACTAGATCTAGAAGCAGAGCAAGTCCTAAGTGATCAAGGAGACATAGAGATCCTTGAAGAAAATTAGGATGCGGAGATGCACAACATATCTTTCAACAAGTCACAACACAAAGTTGTGTAGTCGTGCAGAGTGCCCACTCCAGATGGTCACATATCCCCTACGCAGTTTGAAGAATGAGTGACTGTATCTGATGTGCATGAGCATCTAGCAACATTGGTCTATGCTACCAAATCATATGTCGAAGCCACTAGTTCGAGTGTTCAATTCTTGATAGCATAGAGTGAGCGCATGGATAGGAGTTACAAGCAACCAAGTAGGAAGGAGAATAGGTTACATCATCCTCCAGAGCAGAGTTGAAGAGAGGGATACTAAATGAAGTAATGCCCCTCAAGGTAGCCATGCGGATGTTTTATTCCAGATTCATCATCATGCATAAGTCAATTGTCCATCTCATAGGTTGGCAACATCGCTGTGCTAGGAGAGCACACATCTTGTCAAATATGCACACTGTTGTCGATCACATGCAAACATGGACAATGAGGTACAAAGGAGCCCCACTACACTTGCCAAAGATGATGAAGCCGAAGGTAGTAGAGTTGAAGGCACGCATCCAGAGTCAAATCCGGAACTATGAGGAACTCCCACTTCTCCTCACCAATTTGCAGGCTTCACATGCATGGGTGTTCATAAGCATGGATGTCATTGTGCGCAGGCACGCGATCCCATCGATTGGCACACTCACAGAGGTGAAGGCAAAGAACCAAGTCCGACTAGAGTTAGGCATATAATTTTATGAGTTGATGCGCGTAGCCACCAGCACAGACTTGGAGATTAGCATAGATGTTAGGCATCAGTATGTCACTAGTTCGGCTGCACTCAAGACTATGATGTGCATGTTATTAGATGAGTTGGACAAAGGTGCCAAATCAGTGTACCCGAATGCAACGGAGGCAAGAGTGCGCTTTGAGCAGGATGTAACCGTTGAGAACGCGGACACCATAACGGAATACCAAATCTGGCATCAGTTCGCCACCGTCAATCATCACGAGGATGTCGAAGAGTAGGTCTTCCCACATCTTTCTGAGTCTTAGTGATATTGCATGGCTTGGTAAAGCCTATTTTGTCTCACATGGGTACATGTACAGGTTGCAATGTAACATGTTGTAACAGTGAAGCACCAAGTGTCGATAGTAGAATGTAACAATCATGTAGTAGTTGAAGAGTCATGAGGGTAGGTGAAGAGTCACAAAGGGGAATGTCAAGGGTCACCCCATCCTTTGCTATTTATAGAACCTCATAACTCATTGTACAGTCTTTTGGGAACCAAGCTTCCTATACGTATATCTTAGAGAAAGCTTAGAGTTTATTGTAGTGAGCCTTGGTTTTTCCACAATGTAGAGCTAATATATCTCTTTGAAGGAGTAAGTGGCAATGATTGTAACGTTCTGCTGTCGGGGCTAGTGGTTGGTCATAGTTATATGTATGATTCGATCTTTCACTTTCTTAATATAACAGAGCCAACACATTTCATGCATATGTTGTTATTGTATTTCGGCTATGTATGGACTTTTCTATATATTTTTGTATGAATCTTATCGAGATGTGTTGTTGATTTAACCATCACTTTAGATTGTTGGCTAACCTGCTTTCTAGCTTGTGATGTTTTTTTGTTTGTGTGTTCCCTTCCAAGCTGCGTGCTACCACTGGTTTCTAAGGGGCACACTCATACCCCAATTCCTTGTGTTAGAGCCATTCATGCACCTTCCTTGAATTGGTGCATATGTCACACCCTTGCTACCAACAAGGACACCTTACCCACCTCTCCGCACAACCGTGGTCAAGGAAATATCGTACTACCCCACTGTTGGGACTCCTACACCAAACAATTTGAGGTCTAGTTGAGACTTCTTACAATGGAGATCCCCTGACATGTTGTTGGGTTAAGCGCCATCAACAAAACCCTAAGCTCTACAACCCTCACTTATCTTGGCCAATCTGGTTGTAAGGATAGGTTTCAGAATTAGGTCACTCATTGTTATTCTCATGGTATATTTCTTCGACCCTATATTTTATTTTATTTTATAAATCTTGTAGATGTCCTAGGCGTTAGTCCCTTTGTAGCCAGGAACTATCTCCATCGTTACAAAAAAACAAACAATTCGATTAAATTTCTAGTCGGGTTTTGGGTAAAAGCGATCAGAAAAAAGTACTGAGGAAAAATTCAGTAAATATAATGTTTAGGCTATTTCTTTACAAATTATTTTGGCGTAAGTAGGATACCCTCAACATGGGAAATGGATTTCCTACATGAATCCAAATGGTTACAATTATCAAAGGTAAGAGGTCAAGTTTTTGGATGGTCCATGAATAATCAATAGAGGCTTCACTGAATGTCACAATTAAGAAGGAATTGAGGGTCATCAATATATTTCAAGGTCATTTTTTTGGGTTAGCAATACAACTCAATGAGAATTGAAAACCACTGGATTGGAAGAGATCAATAGGCCATAGTTAATGAAATCACATAGAACATTATCCTTAGGCATATGCATGGTGCTTGATGCTCATGTTGCTATAAACCCCTGCCCTTGGGCCTCCTTTCCTCTTCCCCACTAGTCCTCCCCATAACCCTTTTCATGTCCTCTTCATAGCCACATTGGACCATGTTATATTAAATTTTGAAATAATATTTACATATATTGAGTAAATCTTAGGTACAACCACATGGTACATAGAAAACGTGTTTAGCACAATTAGATTCCTAACCACTCACAAGTTGGGACTTGGCCTTGTGCTATACACTAGGAATTGACATGAAATATTTACATGACTTTCACATATGTTCATTTATTTAAGCTCATATGGTTTGACCCTCATCATAATGACTTCTTTACAACTTATACATAGTTTAATTAAATAGATCCAAGGGGACACAGCTAGAGTATAAGAATTGAGATACTCCTATAATATGATCAACAAGGAGAAAATAACAACACCTAGAGATGATCATCCAAGTATAATAGACATTGGAAAATCCTTACTTATGAGCTACATTACTTGCTCAAGTACCCAATGGGATGCATACCAATACTACTCCTTGCCTTGATAGGACTTGTAGCTTTCAACATAGAAGAAACTAATATATATGCATCCCTTAAGATTCATATAAAGGAAACATTGTACATCCTTTACAAGGAGAATCCTTATAAGTATTCCAAGAAGAGACCAAACATATTCATTACATTTTCATTAATGGGATTAGCAATATAAGGATTGAAATTTTTGCGTAAGTTGAGAGCCATCTGTGTGAACCTTTTTTTTATAGAATATCAATTTCATATTTAGTTGTCACTCTATATATTTTTTCAAATAAATAGGTGAACTACCACCAATCATAGACAAACCATCATAATTATATCAATACAAGTGAGAATTTGTAGACAACATTCATCAATGTTGTAAACTCGCAAATAATCTAACAACAACAAGTTAAATTGAGCATACTATCTTTTCTCCCACCAAGTATTAACAAACATAGATGGAAATGTTCCATATGGCATTAGAAAATGATGAAAACTTGGAGAAGAATATGCCCTTTAGGAATGAACAATTCTAACATTCTACTTTTTAAACCTTTTATAGTACATCATTGAAATTGTACTAAGTAGTGGTTGGTTAGGTTTTAATTTCCATTCCTTAAATTGCATTTTTGAATTCATTAACAGATTCACTACCTTGAAAAAACCTATCACACCTGACTTGTGCAATCTCAACAACTCATATTTGCGAAACCACCAATTCGTTTTAATTTCTAGCTAGATTTTGGGTAAAAGTTATGAGAAAAAGGTAGTTAGGAAAAATTCAAAAAGTATAATGTTTAGAATATTGTTTTACGAATTCCTTTGGCATAACTAGGATATCCTCAACATGGGAAAATGAGTGTTGACATAAATCTAAATGGTTACATTTATCAAATATGGTAGGTTATGTTTTTGTATGGTCCATGAATAATCGATAGATTCAGCACTCAATGTCACGATTAAGAAGGAATTGAGGGTCATTGATACATTTTAAGTTTATTTTTTGTAGGTTAGCAATGCAACTCAATGAAAATGGAAAATGATTGGATTGGATGAGATCAATAGGCCACAATGCAATGAAATCAAAGAAAACACTATCATCGGGCATGTGCATGGTGATTGATGCTCATTGTTGTATACCCCTACCCTTGGGCCTCCTTTCCTCTTCCCCGATAATGAAACCATAATCGTTTTCATGTTGTCTCCATAGCAATGTTGGACCAAGTTATATTACATTTTGAAATAATATTTACATAGATTGAGTACATCGTGGTATGCACTACCACATGGTACATCAAAAACATGTTTAGCCGAATTAGATTCCTAGCCACTCATGGATTGGGCCTTGGGCTTGAGCTATACATTAGGAATTGACATGAAATATTTATATGAATTACACAAGGGTTCATTTATTTAAGCTCATACGGTTTTACTCCCATTATCATAGTAACTTATATACAACTTATACATATTTGAATTGAATAGATCCAAGGGGTCAAAGGTAGAGTAATTACATTGACATATTTCTACAATATTATCAACAAGGAAAAAAGAACAACTCCTAAATATGATCATCCAAAGAATAATAGACACTAGAAAATCCTAACTTATGAGCTACATTACTTACTCAAGAACTCAATGGATGCAAATGAATACTACTCATTTCCTTGATAGGAGTTGTAGCTTTCAACATAGAAGCAACTACTATATATGGATCCTTTTGGTTCCTATAAATGAAACATTACATCCTTTACAAGGAGAATCACTGGAAGTATTCCAAGAAGAAAGCAAGCATATTCATTACATTTTCATTAATGGGATTAGGAGTATAGGGATTGAAATTTTTGTGTAAATTGAGAGCCATTTGTGTGAGCCTTTCTCATAAAATATCAATTTCATATTTAGTTGCGACTATATAATTTTTTTCAAAGACATGGGAAAACTACCACGAATCATAGAAAAACCATCATAATTAGATCAATAAAAGGCACAGGAATTGGTTGACAACATTCATCAATGTTGTAAGCCTTGCAAACAATCTACCAACAACAAGGTAAATTGAGCATGCTATCTTTGCTTCCACAAAGTATTGACAAACATTAGGAATACAAATCCAAATAGACAAGATTGAGGGTTCCTTAAGTCTAGAATAAATGCATTATTGCCAAGAATAAAACAAAAAATATTTAACAAATCAATATACATATTTAGAATGTATACATAATATTCGACTGTTTAATAAAACAAATGTCAATCCATGAATGTACTATTGAGTATCCCACTTGTGGTGGTCCAAAGTATGATGATAGCCACGAGTTGTAATATTAATGTGTAAAATAACTACTAATATTGAAATACAAATTATAGGCCACTATTAAATTGACAATAAAACTTTGGAAATGATGGTCTAAGCTATTATCATACATGAATTAGCCCCCGTAACTTGTGAAAATTACATCATTATAGAATTTCATAATTATATTAAATCTATATATAAGAAAAAAAAATAGCATATCAATTTTATTTATAAAATAAGCTAATAAAATGCAAATCCTAAACCATTAACTATACATAAATCCCAAAATTAATACATAATCTTTACTTTATTATAAATTCTATTCAATAACAATTATTCTTAAAAACTTCAAAAATAAAAATAAAAAAATATGATAATAATAAGAAAATAGACTAGTTCAAACTATTTATAAATTTTTTCTTAATATAATCTCTTTCCACTTAATATTATAAATTGTATTCTATGATTATCAGTGTAAACCACTAAAAAAATTATCTTAATCAATAGTCATTATTTTCAATGATTAAAACAATATTTTAACTGAGAAAAAGATATTCCAAAAATGTATGTTGTATTTTAACTGAGAAATTCCAAAAATGTATGTTGTTTTTTTCCTCTATTTCATATAGAAAAAAATCGATTAAGAAATTAGAAAACGCATTTATATTAATTAAATAATAATATATGATATATGTTATTTTAAGATAGAAAAATATTTTAATTACATTATTAATTAATTGATCAAATCTCTTCACTACATAAAAATATAAGAGATTAATTAACTAGAAAATATTTCTGGATTTAACTACTAAAAACCTATAATCACACTTACAACAAATGAAAATGCACAACTATCATCTAATCTAAACTAATCATTTTCCTCCAAATATATGTGCTGACCACTAATCATTTTCTTCCACAACATGCCCTAGTCAGATTCAGAAATGGCTTCGTCAGTCACCTGTCCAAGGCGGTTCAACTCATTTTCTGATTTCTTATGGATTTTGGCGACTAGCTGCTCTAGCGATGCCTCAACCTCTCGAAGAGTTGGTCGTTCATGAGGATCCCCTTTACTGCACATCACACCTATCTTCGCCAACAGCACAACAATTCCATGCCCCATAAATTCACTTACATCCTCTTCTTCCATTCTAATCTCCTCCACCAAAGTCGTGTCAATCACCTCCAACAATCTGTCGGGAATGCATCGCCCACCCAACTCTGCAATGATTGCTCTTCTTCTGATAACACTGCATCTGTGGGCTTCTTTCCCGTTATCATTTCCAGTACCAAGATGCCGTAGCTGTATACGTCCCCTTTCATGGACGGGCGCCCTCCTGTACCATATTCTGTAACCAATTTTATATATATATAACCTTTATTAGTGACTCACATATAATCCCATATCAGCATTTATGTATAAAACCTTTATCACTGACTCAAATATTTCTAATATACAACATTGCTCAACCAATCGAGTGTATCAGCAGTATTTACCTGGTGGAATGTAACCAACAGACCCGATCACATGACTGGAGGTGTCCCCTGAGGCTGCTGCTGCTGCTGAATCGTTGATGAGGCGTGAAATACGGAAATCTCCAACATGAGCCGTCATCGTCTCATCCAGTAAAACGTTGGAAGGTTTCAGATCACAATGAACAATGGCTGGAGAACAGTAATGATGAAGGTATGCCATTCCATGGGCCACGTCCTTGAGAATGCTAAGCCGTCTTTTCAGATCCAACCTGCAAGAATTTTCCCTACAATGCAAATGCTTATCCAGGTTTCCCTGCGACATGAACTCCATAATCACAGATTTGACCTGCAAACTTGAGCATACGCCCACCATTCTCACCAGATTCCGATGTCGGATTCTACCCAACGTCTTGCATTCTTTTATGAGTCTCTTGTATGCACCTCCTGATGTGGCAGACTGTATAACTTTGACAGCAACGATTGTGCCATTCTCTAATACGCCCTTATACACTGACCCATGGCCGCCACGCCCCACTAGGTTATCCGGGCTAAAACCATTAGTTGCTCTGTTCACCTCTTCCTCACTTACAATCTTCGTCTCGCGGAGTTGGCTCCTCAGCATCCTCCCTAATCTAGCTGAAATAGTTTCCAACAATGCAGACTTTTTGCTACGAAAATATATCAAAACCATGATTAAGGCTAGGCAAAATACCAATAGCGAAGTTAAACCGACCGAAGTGGCCAAGATAACTACCCTTCTTTTGGAATCATGATGGTGCCTTGTCGTCAATTTACAATGAGGTAACTCTATCCATCTGCCACAGAGTCCACTGTTTCCTAAGAATGATGTAAATTTCAGTTTTCTGAAAGCTCCAGAGGATGGTACTTCTCCTGTGAAGTTATTGTATGACAAGTTCAAATGCGTAAGCTTCTGTAATTTCTCTATAGAGCTAGGCAGGGGACCGGAAAGCTTATTGAAAGAGAGATCCAAATCTTGAAGTCCTGCAACTTGATCGATTGATGTCGGAATAGTGCCTTCCAATGAATTGTGAGAAAGATTAAGGTAGTCCAGTTCAGCACAATTCACCAATTGGCCGGGTATGCTCCCCGAAAAATTATTGGCTGAAAGATCAATTGCTTGAACCATGTGCATTCCTCCCAGTTCTGCAGGCACCCTTCCTGTGAGAGCATTATGTGAGACATTAATGTAGAACTGTAGGTTATGAAGGCTAGCCACTTTGGATGGCATCATGCCGCTTAGCTGGTTGTAACTGAGGTCCAGAAGCTCTAGATTGGAACAATTCCCTATATCATTATCCGGTATATTACCACTGAACTTGTTATAGCTGAGATCTAATATTCTTAGCTGCTGCAAACTTGCAAAAACATGATGAATTTCTCCAGAAAAGGCGTTTTGAGAAAGGTCCACTTTATACAGAGCTTTCAATTGACTGAATTGATAGGGTATATTACCTCCCAAGTTATTTCGGGAAAGGTCCAGCAGCTGAAGAGTAG
Source organism: Pinus taeda (assembly GCA_000404065.3). Lineage (NCBI taxonomy): Eukaryota > Viridiplantae > Streptophyta > Pinopsida > Pinales > Pinaceae > Pinus > Pinus taeda. Next base: position 13,270 of record APFE030379608.1, read on the forward strand.
ACAGCCGTCCTAGTGCAGATGGAAGGCTTCCAGAGAGCAAATTGTCGTTTAGAGTTAACAGGATCAATCTAGTGAGGTTGCTCACCTCCTGGGGTATCTTACCAGTGAAACGATTCTGACCCAACATGAGATAAAGCAGATTCTGAGAAAGACGGCCTATGCTTCCAGACCAGTCGCCCTTAAGATCATTCTCCTCAAGAGAGAGTATTTGCAGATTGGTGCAGTTCGAAAGTGCTCCAAAGATGGAAATGGATTCCTCACTATACAAATGATTAACAGCAAGTACAAGTCTCTCTAGAAGACGGAGCTTTCCAAATTCCTGAGGTATGCCTCCCATTAAGAAATTATAAGAGAGGTAAAGCCATAAAAGCTGAGAGCAATTTCCTAAAGATTTCGGAATGGTACCGTTTAATTCGTTTCCCCAGAGCACCAGAGACTCTAAATTTGAGAGCTTTGTACCTATCTCCCACGGGATTTCTCCAGTAAGCCTGTTGTCATACAAATCTAATTTGCTTAACTCCGTGCAATTAAGCAGTGAAGGCGGGATTCCTCCACTGAGCTGGTTTCCTCCAAGAGACAGAATTTTAATTCTAGCAAGCATGCCAAGCTGAGAAGGGATGGTCCCGCTAAGGAAGTTATTTGTTAAACTCAGAAATTCCAGCGCAGAACAATTTCCCAAGGATTCGGGCACTTTCCCAGTTAATCCATTACCGCGCAGTGAAAGATTTTGCAGGTTTTTCAATTGGCCGAGACCACTCGGAATAGTCCCTGTCAAGTTATTGAAGGACAGGTTAAGCATTCTGAGAGATGTGCAATCTTTCAAAGCCTCCGGAATGGACGAAACCAAGTGATTCTTATTGAGTAACAGACGTCTTAAGCGATGCAACTTGCCTAATTCGTTCGGGATTGTGCCAGAGAAGCTGTTATAAGTGAGGTTCAACACGCCAAGAAAGGAGATGTTACCCAAATGTGGAGGTATAGTCCCTTGCAGGCTCATGTTGTATAGATTTAGGGCAGATACGCGCAGTTTGTGAGGGTGGCAGGTGATACCAGTCCAATTGCAGACATGATTAGCAACAATATCCCAGTTGGCCAAGGCGTGAGAAGGATCATATGTGAGGGAGGTTTTGAATGCTTGCAGGGCTTCTATATCGACCTGCAGTCGTTCACGACTTTTCTCATGATAATGATGAAGAAGATGGGCGTTTGCAGAAACAAAGATGAGCATGAGTGTGGAGGTGATGAGGATGAAATCCGTGGAAGCTGCCATCGGCTCCTCGGATGGGCGATCGATAAAATGAAGGAATTACAAAAATATTTCAGAGGGTTTGGGCAATTGTGGATATCAACTACATTTGTGAAATTCCTTCGTGGCATAAGGAGTCATAAGGATTTTGGTGGATTTTCGTTTTCTTGTTGACTCAAGTGGTGTTAACTTAACTCAGATCGTCCATTTGAAGTAAGACGTGGTGTGTTTAACTCATATCGTCCATTTCAACTAACTAATACTAATACTAATACATGGTATGAAGTCGTCCATCTTGTGTACCCAGACAGTGTTATTTTTGGTTTTGGTCAAATGACGAACTGCTGGTGGTTTGCTATAAAATATAAAATTCATTTATTCAAAAAAATAATATATGTGTTTACTGTGTGTGTTGAAAGCACATTAATATTCAATGTACAACTTGACGTTATGCCCAATAATATATTTCCAAAATATACGGCCATGACTGTGCCACGTTTTCGGAGTTCCTTAGTCAAGTTTGTTTTGAATTGCTGCCATTTTGATTTATGAATTCTAGAAAAATGGAGTGTTTTATTGGATCTATTAAAAAATAAATTTTAAATAATAATAAAAAATTATCATACTAAAATATCTTCTTTAATTTCAATTAAACACTTGAAAACATAATTCTTACCAAATATTTCAAAACAGAAAAGATTTAAATAATATACATTAAAAT
>APFE030379611.1:3845-22925 GCA_000404065.3 Pinus taeda
CCGCAGGAGACGCCACAGGAGGCGCCACAGGATACGCCACAGGAGACGCCACAGGAGGCGCCGCAGGAGACGCCACAGAAGGCGCCACAGGAGACGCTGCAGAAGGCACCACAGGAGACGCCAGAAAAGGCGCCGCAGGGGACACCGCAGGAGACGTCACAGAAGGCGCCGCAGGAGACGCCACAGGAGGCACCACAGGAGACGCCACAAGAGGCGCCGCAGGAGACGCCACAGGAGGCGCCGCAGGAGACGTCGCAGGAGGCGCCACAGGAGACGCCGCAGGAGGCGCCACAGGAGATGCCACAGAAGGTGTTCTGGGTTTAGTTTTCTGTTATTGTGGATCTGGTTATCTGGGTGACTTACTGGTACTTGATGATCATTTGATATTTATGGATCAAGTTTGAAAATTTATGAAAAGTGGTCCTTGAAAGAAAAGAAGTAGGGGGTTGTAGCTCCCTTCCAGGAGAGACTGGAAAATGAGAGAGAGTTGTAGCTCTCTGCAGGTTGCAGCCTGCATACTGGTAAAGGACTTCACCAGTACAAGACCATTGTAAAAGGAGTTTCTAATTTGAAATAAGATAGAGACATATTGTAGCAGGTGGTTTTCACCCACATTGGGTTTCCACCTTATATCTGGTGTTCTTTGATGTGACTGTCTGTTTTTCTTGTTCATGCTCATTGTTTTATGGTACTGATATGCAAAAATAATTCAAAGTATAAATAAGGAAGAATTGTTAAAAGGACTAGATAATACTGATTCACCCCCCATCTCAGTATTATTTTCAACAATATTTTCTAGGCTACTTTTGTGATGCCTGCCCTAGAGGTTTTGAAAAGTTGTGCTCAACAGCAGAAGGCCTTGTTGTCTGCAATTGGTAGAGTAGATGTATCTGACTCAAGCCTCATTGCTTTTAATGCTAACAAGGCTTCTCTTCGACTTTCCCACCATATTTATTTTAATATTATTGTGTCTTCCATAAGAATATTCATCGCACTTTGGTGGATGAAGGATTTTAGGCTTGTGTCATGTTAGCATCATGATGGAAGGCTCTTGGCTCTCCAACGCTCACTACATCCAACACTACTCTTCAATCTTTTGATGGATACAAATTGGTGCATAAGGGGGTTGTTCCCATGTTTTCCATTGAGCTCATAGGTAAAACCATTTATGTCAATGTTGAATTCGTTGACGCCACCTTAGATTACAACATGATCCTTGGTCGTAGTTGGTTCTATGCCATGATTGTTGTTGTCTCATCTGTATTCTATTTTCTTTGCTTTCCCCATGAAAGTAAGACTGTCACTATCGATCAACTTGACTATTGCATGCCATCAACCAAAATTTCCACTATGGTGAGTTCAATACCACTCATAGGAGATAACCTTGGTGAATTCCATAGTTTTGGAGTGGGAATATTTAAAAGTTCAACTCTTATGGGATTTTTTCCTCAATTACTCCCACCTAGCACTCCTTCCACCTCTCCCACTCCTCATGTCTATATGATATGTTCTTGCACCTGTGGACCCTAGATTCTTGATGATCCCTAGGTGGTTCACTATGAATATGATCTTGATCAATATGGAAAGAATATGCCTTTAAGTCTAATGAAGCTTTCTTATCAAGCTATCCACCTAGCCTTCACATCTGATGAGTCTCGTGATCCCATTTTGGTAGCACCCAATGATTACCATTTTCCTTCTTGAGTCATTGACCATCCCCTATCTTGTGACTTCCTCGGCTTCTTGTTACCATTAGATGAAGTTATTCTAGAAGTCATGTCATTATCTGACCATCCTTGGGGAGATCTTCATCATCGCTCTTCCTTCCTCCCTCGTGTAGATATTTTGGATGCATCTCATCAAATCTTGGTTTCCTCTACCAATGCCAATGTTTTCCCACACTTCACATGGATTTTGTCTATTTCTTTTGAATGGAACTTGGCTAATATATTTGCTACAATTCCTATCAATATTTCCACGAAACTAGGTATAATGAAAAAAATATTTGTTGGGGTTGATTGCATTCCTTCCGAGATTGATGCTTATACTTCCATTTTCAAACAATTTTGTACAACATCGACCTATGAATTGTACAACATGATATTAAGACTTATACTAGAGCCAAGCCTACTCTGCAGAACTTTGGTTGATAAACCCACGTAAGGAAGCCCATATTAAAGATGAAGTTCAAAAACTTCTCGATGTTGGTTTTATATATCCTTCCCTTTGATGGAATGGGTCTTTAATCCTATTCTGATTGATACGAAACAAGGAACCATTCGAGTTTGTGTTGATTACCATGACATGAACCTGGCTTTTCCAAAAGACAATCTCCTACACCTTTCATTAACCTAATTCTCGATCTGTGTGTTGAAAATGTTATCTTCTCTTTTATGGATGGTTTTTCTACTATAAGTAGAATGAAATCAAATTCGAAGGCCAACACAAAACTACTTTTATCTGCCTGTGGGGTACATTTCCTTATTGTAAACCTCCCTTTGGTCTCAAAAATGTTGGTACTACTTTCCGGTGGGCCATGTATTATGTGTTTCATGATATCAAACACATCATTGAAGTTTATCTTGATGACCTTACTGTGTGTTCTCTACTTTGTGAGGATCATCTTGCATGCCTTTGAGAAGTTTTTATCTGATGTCGTTATTACAAAATAGTCCTTAATATGCAAAATTCTATTTTTTTTTATGATCTAAACAATTTTAGGCTTCTTTGTTTCCCAAAAGTGGATTCATTTTAATCCCTCAAAGGTGGAGGTGATTATCAATGTTCCTCTTCCTCATATTGTTCGTCAACTTCAAATACTTTAGGGAAAAGCCAATTTTTTATGATGATACATTCCCAATTATGCCCACATTATCCAAGGCTTTATGTGCTTGTTGAAGAAAGGAGTGCCTTTCATTTGGGATGACCAAGCCCAATGTTCATTTGATGATATTTAACAAGCTTTCTTGTCCACCCCTTTACTAAGTCCTCCAGAGTTCAATTGAGATTTTGTGATATTTCTCGCAGCCTCATAGTCTTCCTTAGGTATCTTCCTCATTCAAGAAGATGATATGCACAATGAAAATCCTATTTACTATCATAGCAAAGGATTGATCAGTCCTGAGCTTCATTATTCCCATGTTGAGAAGTTGGCCTTTGCAACTATTATTGTTGTACAACGATTGAGGCATTATATGTTACCAAAAGATGCTAGCATCATTACTAAATCCAACCCCATGAATCACATTCTTAGCCATCAAATAATTAGGGGGCAATACTCCAGGTGCATTGTCATCCTTTAGGAGTTCAAATTAAAGTTTGGTATAGCTAAATCCAAAAAATCCTTAGCTTTCGCTCAACTTCTTGCTAAATTTCCTCAAAATGATGAGGAAGTTGTGGCCATGGGTCCTTTCCCTGATGAATCCTTGTTCCTCATTAGTACTTCTGACCATTGGTATAGATACATTCTTCTATATCCCCAAACACAACTTTTTATGCCCAACCTATCTTATGAGGACCATCAACACATAGACCATAAGTCTCAACACTATCTCATTATCGATGATTCTCTATACTGTTGTGGTGTTGAAACTATCTTACATCTATGCCTTACTTGTGAAGAATTTGAATACATCTTGAATGATTTCCATGTTGGGGCGTGTGGTGGTCATTTATCTAGGCTTGCCACCACTCAAAAAATCTTATGTGCAGGGTAATTTTGGGCTTGATGTTAGGCCCCTATACTACTAGTGTAACCCCTTATTGTTATTAGTACAACCCCCTTATTATATTGTTGTACACATGTAGTCCCCATATTGTTACTAATGTGCCCCATAGAAGCCCACTATTGTTATTATTGTGCCCTTACATTAATATTTTTATGTCGACTTTGATGATATTATGACCCCTTAGACTCCTATATATATAAAGGAGGTCTTTTCATTTGTATCATCCAAGAATTGCTCATTTGTGTAATGTAAAGGAGGTTGCCCCCTCGAATAGGCTGAATTATAAGTCATTGATCTATATTTTCTACATTTATGTGAGCTGGTTTCATAACATTTGGTATCAGAGTTGTGGATTCTAGGGTTTCATTGCTCCAAACAGGTCATCATGGAATTTTCGCTATAAATTTTTTTCTACGACATTTCAGATGCTAATAAAAAACCCATTTGGGTTGAAATCTTTCTAAACATTGGGTCCAAATTTAAGAGATTTTCGCACTATATTTACGGATATATGATTTGAGGAAGTTGGCCTTTTTGTAGACTCCCGAATTACATTCCAAACAGGTGACCTAGGCAAAATAGTCATAACTTGCGTTCTGAGCATTAGATTGAAATTTTGTAAAACGTTACAAAAAGAGGACAGACTGTAGTTTCTTGCTTATATTTTTCAGATCCTAAGGTTAAAACAGTGACACGTGGCACTTCATAAAAGTTTGCTCTTCTGAAAAGGTATATAATTAGGTCATCTTGGGAGATTGTGCATAACTCTTTCTTGGAGAATCTAAATTCAATCAGATTGGTGGCATTGGAAAGAGGACACAAAAGGCTACTGCAGGTCACAATTTTAGAACTGGATGATCCAAAATTACAGAGATACATTAGATTCAATATCGATTTCCTACAAAGTGAAAAAAGGTGTGTATTTTTTTAAATATTTTCATAAGCTTGGTTTGAAAAATTAGTTTGAAGGAATTCAAAGGGCATAGTGAAGCATTATTATCAGTAATTAATGCCTCGAAGAAAGAAAATGGAAACACCTAGTAAACAACCTGAAAGTTCTAGCATGATTCATGAAGAAGAGGAAGAAATGCTACATGATATATCAAAATTACGAGACCAAGTACAAAAAATGTCACTCTCACAAAAGCTAACAGAAGCTAAGATAAATGGCATGGAAGCTAAGATGAATGGCATGGAAGCTAAGATGAATGGTGTGGAAACTAAGATGGAGCTAAGATGGATGGCATGGTAGCTAATATGGATGGTATGAAAACATTGTTACTAGAAAGGCTTCCTAATGGAAAAAAGGTAGGAGAGGAAACTCATAATGAGAACAAAAGTAATGTTAATCATGATTTGAAGAATGACAACATGGAAGATTTGAAGAAAGACATTGAAGGATTGAAGGAAGGTTTGACAATGTTGCTACAAGAAAGGCTTCTTAATGGAAAAATTGTTGTAGATGAAACTCATGATGAGAACAAAAGAAATGTTAATTATGATTTCATAGACTCTAAAATTGGAACAAAGACCCACCATGTTCCAAAGATCGAGATGAGGAAGTTTGATGGCAAGGATCTGGTAAATTGGATACTATAGATGGAGAAATATTTTGATCTACATGGTGTACCACTATTACAAAAGGTATGTATTGCATCTTCATATTTATAACAAGATAAATTTTTATGGTATAAAGGACTTTTTTCTCGTAAAAAACTTGTTACGCGGTCAATTTTCATGGAGGAAATTATAACACATTATGAGAATAAAATGAGAAACACCTTCTTTAGAGTAACACCACAACAATTGGAAGAAAAACGAGAGAAAGGGATTTGTTACAAAGTGGAAAGAAAAATTATGGAAACAATGAATTCTACCCCTCACAACTATAAAAATGGAAGTGTTGTTTCTCCAGCTTTCCACAACCTACAATGGTTACAACACAACAATTGGAAGAATAAAGAGAAAAAAGGCTTTGTTACAATTGTGATAGCAAATGCACTAAAGGTCATAAGTGTGCTGAGAAGAAATTATTTTACATAGAGTATGAAGAGGAGGAAGAAAAGGATCAAGAAACATCAAAGGAAGAGGATATACACCAGGACCCAACCCCAGAGCAAGAAGAAATGAATCCGACCATATCTTTTAAAGCATTGGCAAGAATTATCACTTCTCAAACTAGCAGTATAGAAGGACATATCAAGAAGAAAAATGTTCAATAAGTGAAACATCACATCGAGCATCAAGAAATGAATCCATCCATATCTTGTAAATCATTGGAAGGAATTACCACTCCTCAAACTCTCAAGATAGAAGGACAGATCAAGAAGAAAAAGGTTCAAGTAGTGAAAGATCACATCGAGCATCAACAACAAGTTCTCCAACTTTTACTTTGGTGCAAAATCAAATGAAATAATAGGTAGATCAACATTGTAGCGAAAGATGTTTTGATGTAGGTGATTGGGTACATTTATTGCTACATCTCAAGCAAGTTATTTATGAGAAGGAAATGTTGGCAATACTACATGCACTTTAGAAATGGCGACCTTACGGAATGGGAAGACACTTAAAGGTAAATATGGATCATGATAGTCTTAAACACTTTTTAGAAAAACCATTATATTTAGAAGAATAGAAAAATGGGTCACAAATATGTTGGGTTATGACTTTGACATCATCTACAGAAAAGGGAAGCAAAATTTTGTTTTAGATGCACTCTCAGGAAAGGATGAGGATGTGGAAGCATTGTTTTGTGCTATTTCTATATCCAACTAGATTGGATAAATGAAGCAAGAGATGAATGGAAGAAGGATAAAGAAGTATGGCCACTCATTCAAAAGTTGCAGAAGATCCCAATTCAAACAATATTGCTAGAACTTGAAGAGGAAGGAAAAATCATATTGGAACCTGGAGCAGTCACAGAAACAAGAACTTGACAACTACGAAATCAATCAATTTCAGAGTATCTCATCAAGTGGAAGAACTTACCTGCTAAAGATTACACATGGAAGGACAAGAAGTCTATACATAAGCATCGAGAACTACTCAAGCATTGAGGACAACACTTTTTAAAGGAGAGGGGCATGTTAGGCCCCTATACTACTAGTGTAATCCCTTATTGTTATTAGTACAACCCCCTTATTATATTGTTGTATCCATGTAGTCCCCATATTGTTACTATTGTGCCCCATAGAAGCCCACAATTGTTATTATTGCGCCCTTATATTATTATTGTTATGTTGACTCTGATTATATTATGACCCCTTAGACTCCTATATATAGAAAGGAGGTATTTTCATTTGTATCATCCAAGAATTGTTCATTTGTATAATGTAAAGGATGTTTCCCCCTCGAAGAGGCTGAATTATAAGGCGTTGATCTATCTTTTCTATCTCTTTGTGAGCTAGTTTCATAACACTTGAATTTTTAAATATTGTATCTCAGCAGTCCAAAAGTGCCATCCTTGTCAAATATTTTCTCATAAAATGTGCACTCATCCTACCCCGTTACACCCAGTAGTTTTTGTCAAAACTTTTTCCAAGTGGGGAACTGACTTTATTCAGTGCAACCCACCCTCCACCGAAGGTCATCACTACATCATCATAGTTTTTGACTATTTTACCAAATATTCCATGGCCATGCCTACACATCTAAATGATCATAATATCATTGCCTTATTCTTTTTCAACCATGTCATCACTAGGCTTGGTGTGTCTAAACACATCGTGACTAATCATGGTAAACATATTCATAATCATATGACATAGGAACTAGCTGCCAAGTTGGGTTATCTCCATGAACATTCAACGTCGTATTATCCTCAAGCCAATGTCCAAGAAGAAGTTGCCAACCAAACTTTGAAAACCATATTGAAACGAATGGTAGGGACGCATAAGTCTAATTAGAATCTCATGTTATTTTATGCCTTATGGGAATTTCAAACGCCAGTGAAATATTCCATTTTCTTTACTCCATTCAAAATGGTTTATGTGCTGCAGTTAGTTATCCCTATCTCGTGTGAAATATCTTCCCTTGAAATAGCTATCAAGTTACTCCCTGACGCTTCAGAAGAGGAAGAACTTCTCCTACAACTCAACCATCTCTATCAACAATTCCTTCTTCCATGGTCAATAATCAAACTCATGAAAAGCACATAAAGGCCTAATATGATAAATCTTTTCAACCTTGTGTCTTTGTCGAATGTGATCTTGTTTTGGTTTATGACCACGACCATGATAATTTGGGGGCAGCTAAACTTGAACCCATGTGGCATGCTCCCTACATTGTTAAAATTATTCTCAAGAAAGGAGCCTATGAGTTAGTTGATTACAAAGGGAATCCACTATTAGAGTAATGAAATGGTCTCTTTCTGAAATTCTACTATGCTTAACATATTTGCATGGTCACTTGTATATATTGCATATAAGTGTGGATGTGGTAAGTTTATTTTCTTCTCTTTATATTTCTCCATGGTTTCTTTGTGTGATTCACATGTTTGGCCTTTTATGAACAAATTTCAACACCCTTTCTTCCTTATAGAGGCTTTGTCAATGGTGCAAGCCGTTACACTCAAAATGTTTCTTTCGTTGCTTGGGTCATATTTTCACCCACTGATGAACTTGTGAGTTCTAGGGGTATTTTTCCTCTCCCTATCACAAATAATGTGGCTAAATATAGTGTCATTATTGATCTCTTGACTGAGCCTAGTCACCTTGGCATATGCCATCTAGTTGTTTAATTTGACTCTTATCTCGTAGTGTCTCATCTCAACCATCTCTATTTTGTAAGGAACTTGACTAGCCTATGATATTTTTTTAGGGTACATCTCTTGGAACACATACTTGATTAAATTTCTTATGTTCATATTCCTCGAGAAAAAAACCACTTGGCTTATTCGTTAGCTAATTATGTGTTAAATTGGCATTTGTTACATCAATAGTTTTAACCATGCACTTGATACATTAAAAATTCATTGTAAATACACATGATTTATAGAAAAACACATAGAAGCCATCATTTTATTATATATCAGAAAGTGTGGGTACATAGTTCATAAACCGGACAACTGAGCCCCTGGCTACTATACCATACACAGGTAGATTCTTCAAAAATACACATCCTTATAATACTGCCTCCACTTAGTGGTGCTCATGATAACATAACAACGCATTTAGAATGCGGCGGAGAAGGGTCTGAAGATGGGCTGACTTAATACCAACTATATGCCTCTACCCGTTTCAAGGGGTATTGTCCATACTCCTTGGAAGAACACCTAAATTTAACCCCTTGATATTGCAAGTAAATTTCCACAACTCCTCGTCTTCGTCCTCTACCTCTCTTGCAAGTGCTGCTGGGGCCTACGCAGGTGGTACATGTCTCCTCAAGGGAGAATACCCTACAAGTTGTGTAGACACCACATCTGTAGATCACTAATTAGTGTGTTAGTAACTTTGAACCCATTTGAAAAAAAAATTACATATTACCCGCCCCCCCCTCTCTTTACAAAAAAATAAAATAAAAATTATAAAAATCAATTATTTCTGCCTCTCTCATCAAAATTCTCTCCAAGGGGTAGCACTATGTATGGATCTCCCTGGAAATCCACTCCACCATAAGGGTAGTCATCCACTACCAACGTGGTTTCTTTCAAACAATTATAATATGTGTTGGGGAATGAGCCACTAGTATGTACTCCATACTCTCTAGGCATGATAGAAAACCATCTCACCGTCCAAGGTTCAGTTGGTGGTGGATAAACCACATAACACAAAACCATTGGTCTCATGACCTAGATATTTTTGAAAACTAAACTTACGAGAAAGCACCCATAGCCATAGATCTAGTTTCTACCCATATTCATCTTTGTTAATTGAGGTTCCACATTCACCAATATGTAGAAAATCTGTGTAGGTTAACCCGATAATGCAATATAAATAAAAGAAGAATACTATAACCTACTTCTATTATGAATTTGTGGAATCTTAAAGATTGAGCTGAACAATATAACCAAAAGAAGAAGAATTAATGGCACAATACACATGATAATACTTTGGGGAAATCCTCAAATAAAAACCCTTGCTATTTTATTATCATACATGGTGGAAATACATAGGAATTATACAAAGCCTTAGCTTTCACAGCTATCCAACTCTCAGTACAATCCTCACAGATGCTCACAGGAAATCTTGGCTTCTCTCCAGCCTTCCTGTCTACCCTCCAAGATCCTATTTCCTTGCGTTGTTCCTTGTGGATGATTATCCTTTTACCAAGTGGAAAACCCATCCTCCAAAACTTGAAATCCTCAAGGATAAATCCTTGACTGCATGCATGAGTTTTCTCCATGAGAAAACACATGAAACTGATAGTACACTATCCTTGACATTTATCTCAACTGGGTCTTTCTTAGAATAGACATGCATGAGTTTCTGATGAGGGAATCTTTAGTTAACCGGAGTAACACTAGTTGAGTGCATTAATGCATCAACTGACGATTAGTTCCTCAAACAGTTTGGAACTAATTTAACTAGACTTAACTCAGTAAACTGAGTTAACTAATTACAACTCAAATATAAATCAATCTTATCTCCTTAATTTAAGGGATAACTCTTGCATGACTTCAAAAAAACTTCTAACTTGAATTTTCTCCAACTAATTAATTTAAAAATTAATTAATTATTTCCAAGTAGTTGTTAAGACTAAATTCGATTTTAATTCACAATTTAATTCAAGGACAAATTAAATTGGAATATTCTTGTTGCCATATTTCAACACTCCCTCTCAACAAGAAAGGGATTATCTCCCACCCCGATCCTGTCTCTATGGAACTCGAATTTACACTTTGAAAATGCCATTGTCAAAATGTCAGCATCTTGCTCCTCTGCTGAAATATATTGCAGCAACATGATCCTCTCAACTTGTGAAAAGCCACGAGAAAAAAATCTTGCCTTATGCTTCTCCACACTACCATTAGTATCTTGCTTTACTTTGTAAAGCAAATGGGAACTCACAATTGACTTGTTCTCCAGTCTTAGAATCATGTCCCAAACACTGTTACAAACTATGGAGTCATACTCCTCCACCATAACATCAACCCAAATCAGTTGGTGCACTCTTCCTCAAAGGAAGATGGTTCGGCCTCAACACATTCCCCAGCAATGGCCATGTATCCAGTGTACCTCTCAGGTGACCTCCTTTATCTGTGCTGAGAAGATGGTGCTCCCACATTCTCTCTTACATCCTCCAACAATCTGTCAACTTCTCTTGCGCGCTTATGTCTATCTCTGGAAGACTCTACTTCAGTGGATGTCTCCACTGCTAGAACCTCTACATGTGGCTACTTTGCATCAATCTAAGGCTCCTCCTCCTTAGGAACCAATAGTTCCTACATAGCCTATCAAGGCAAACTCGCATGACCTTCTATTCATCAAACTTGAGATCTTTGCAAACCACTATCCTCCGAATGGTAGGAAAGTACACTCGATAGTTGTGAGGTGTATCAGTGTACCCCAAAAATATCCCCACCTCTGTTGTTGGCTCAATCTTCTTCCATCCATTCTTTGTCACATGGAAATATATCGATGAGCCAAAGATCCTAAAGTGACCCACATCTGGTCTCTTACCAGAGAAAGCTTCCTTTGGTGTCTTCATCCCATGTATGTGATGCTGGCTTCTATTATGCAAATACACCATTGTGTTGCATGCCTTAGCCTACAAGTGAAGTGGTAGGCCTTGGTCAAGCAACATTTCCCATGTTGCCCCTACAATAGTTTTGTTCTTCCTCTCGGCCACCCCATTCTGTTGTGGGTTATGAGGTGTTGTTAACTCTCGTTTAATTCCTTCCATTGCATAGAAGTCCTTAAACTCTTGAGAGACATATTCTCCACCATTGTCACTTCTCAAGGTGTTGATCTTCTTTCCTGACTCTTTCTCGACCAAAGCTTTGAACTCACAAAACTTTGTGAAAGTTTGTTCCTTTTTCTCCATGAAATAAATCCAACATTTACAAGAATAGTCATCAATGAAAATCACATAATAATTTTTCTTCATTGTGGATGCCATCAAGAATGTTCGACACAAATTAGTATGAACTTTCTCTAAGATAGCCTCTGCTCAACTGTCTCGATCATGAAAGAAAGACTTGGTGTACTTTCCCAAGGTACAACCTTTGCATGTGTCAACTTGCTCAAGTTTACCTTTGGGAAGTCCTGAGATATCTGTTGCATCCTCTTCGAAGCTCCATGATGCAAATGGCCCAACTGCCTATGCCACAACTCACCAATGTCTTGGCTTTGCACCAATTATGCTTTCATACTTAATGTTGCACAATCATCTACCTCTATTTTATAGAGATTCTTCACCCAAATCCCTATCCTCTTGGTCTGACCCGTGGCTATGTGTCTTGGGAACACCTTTCCTTTACTGAAAACAACATCCTAGCCTTTGTCCTCTAACATTGCAACCAATATCAAGATCTTATTTAGTCCAGGCACATACATCACATCTGCCAAGGTGATAGGAGCTCCATGTTCCCTCTGAAAGGAAATCGTGCCTACTCTTGAAACACTATACCTTCTATCATCACCCATCTCTATGCACATCTTGAGGTCTTTCTTCTCCAAGGAATTGAATAAATTTTTATCACCGATCATGTGGAATGAGGCTCCACTGTCAAGATACCAGACACAACCCATCATCAATGACACCATGCATGTGATGAGGGTAAAGTCCATTTCGAATTGAGAGGCTAATGCCTCACCTTCCAATCCTTCTGAGGATCCCTTCTTAGACTTCTTCGATGGGAAATTAATCACATAATGTCCCATCTTGTGACAATTAAAGCATCTTACTTTAGAGATGTTACAGCTAGCCATCTCTGAGTACAATCCTCGTAGATGCTCACAGGAAATATTAGCTTCTCTCTGACCTTCTTCTTTGCCCTCCAAGCTCCTATTTCCTTGTGTTGTTCCTTGTGGATGATTATCCTTTTACGAAGTCAAAAACCCATCCTCCAAAATTGCGCAATCCTCAAGGATAAATCCTTGACTGCATGCATGAGTTTTCTCCATGAGAAAACACATGCAACTAATAGTATACTATCCTATAAAATTTATATCAATTGGGTTTTTCTCAGAATAGATAGGCATGAGTTTCTGATGAAGGAATCTTCAATTAACTAGAGTAGCACTAGTTGAGTGCATTAATGCATCAACTGAGTGTTAACTCACTATTAGTTCCTCAAATAGTTTGGAACTAATTTAACTATACTTAACTCAGCAAACTGAGTTAACTGATTACAACTCAAATATAACTCAATCTTATCTCCTTAATTTAAGGGATAACTCTTGCATGACTTCAGAAAGACTTCTAACTTGAATTTCTCCAACAAATTAATTTAAAATAAATTCATTAATTATTTCCAAGTAGCTGTTAAGACTAAATTTGTTTTTAATTCACAATTTAATTCAAGGGAAGATTAAATTGGAATATTCTTGTTTCCATATTTCAACAAAACATTCCCTAACACCAGTTAAATAGCATGGGTTCCAAACATCTGGTACATAACTCCCAATGTGGTTTTTACACAATATGGGGCACTTTGGTGCCAACTAGCTTGGTCACCGTATATTCCAATTTCTACAAGGTCACATCCTTTATGTCCTCAATATGGATCTTGTATCTATCTCTTTGTACACTTTTTGTACAATTTTGGATCTTCAATATTTGGATTGGCTCTCCACTGGTGCTCTGTGCCCATGACAATACCACTGATTTTCCCTGCCTTAACAACCTTGTGAGGAAATAAATGTATTCCACTTCCATGGAAAAATACTCTAGACCCACAATGAATTTTGAGTATCTACATCCCACCAATGAATGGTTTTAGAAAGAAGAAAGGTCTAGTATGTCATGCCGGGAACCATAAAACATTCTAGTAATCCACAATCCCTTAGAGCATTTATCATTGGTAGATGTCCCATGGCTTGAATATCATTTTACTATAGTGTCTATCTCTACATTCCACCATGGTTTCTCCTAAAACCACAACTATAACATATCAATCATGGCCATGCAATTTTTAGAGTAAACCCTTGTAAAATCACACAAACTCAAACTTGGGGAAATATATAAAACAAAATTAAAAATTTCCACCCTGGCTACTACCTTGAAATGGAGGAAATTCAGCTATAGTCACTCGTACGCCACGACATGTGAGATACTGAGTTATTTTAGTCAAAACTCATCCCTTTCAAATGTGTGACTGATGACATTCTTTCACCAAAAATTAACTATTTTTCCTACATCTTCCTTACAGCTTGAAAAACCCACATTTTATTGTTGAATAAAGAGGAAATTGACTTATTTGGTTGAAGACTCTTTCTTTCGCTCCTCTTGATCCTCCTTTCCCTACTAACACAAGGTTGGAAGTTCTCTCCTCCTCTCTTATCCAAAACATAATGACTAAATGAGGGGCTATGGGTTGCTTTTATAAATAAAAAAAATTGGCATCTTTGAGAATATTCAATTTTAAATTTTTAGGCTTGAGAGGTTTTTGCTTCTTAATTCTTTTTCTAGTTCAATTTTTGCAAGAGGTTGGAGAGATTTTCTTTAGTCTCATGTTTTAGGATCCCATTTACAAAAATGGACATGAGGTGTGATTCGTTTACTAGCATATAGGGGTAGGTCATTATCACCATCATCATTACATTATTAACCATCAGTGCCATCATAATGTGTTGGTTCCGACCCCGGCAAGTTGTGACTTTAGCCATTCTTTTTTATGCATATCATAGCTTGGCAGTAGAGCTTACCTAATCATGTATACCCTAGATAGCACCTCCTTGTCATTTGAGTGTCCCTGTAGTTATTTTATCTTCTTTTTAGAATTCCTCCTTATGACCTACCATGAATTAGAATCTGAGCCTCATGTGCTATTCTTCATCTCTTTTCTGGGAATACCCCAGGAGGATTCCACATTTTATCCCTTGTGATTGCCACCTTTTATCAACCTATTTTTGCAGATTGAGCCTTGGTTTCTCTCTTCTATCGTCAGCACCTACTTGGCCTATCATTCACTTTCACTTGGTGTTTTACCCTGTTTTGGAGGAACCACTGCAATGAGTGGTCTTATTAGCTGTCCTCTTGTCCTCATTATGTCATGAGCAATTCCATCATTACTAGAACCTATTTTTATCCTCTATACCACTCCTTCCTCCAAGAGGAGTTTTCTTTAAGCTCTTTTGAGACTCCTTAATTTACAAAAGATTGCCTAGTGAACTTATCTCCTTCATGCTCATTAAATTACTTGAAGGGTCATCTACCGAGTATAAGTTTAACCCTTTTACAGAATGGGATAGACTAATTACAAAAAATGAATTACCTATTCTACTATAGCTAGGAGGTTCTCCCTTCTATAATTTATCTCTTTTTCGGGCTTGGGGGACAAATTTACAAAATTGGAACTTATAAAAAGAGAAGGGAGGGAACATTTATTTCCATTAGTCATAAAAATGGAAGCGTCAGTCATGTCTCCCTTGAACACGACATTTGTCTTCTTCCTTATCTTGCAATTGAATTTTAGCTTGCCTAAGAGCCTTAACATACATATGAGTCTATCTACTCCTCCAACTAGTTACTCTTACAGTCATATGGCGCATGCCTCGATGCCTCCTTCTTCATGCATGATGTCACATTCTGCTCATTAGTCATGTTGTTGAGTCATTCTTGTGTCGTGTCACTATGTGCTCAAGGGAAGTCTTAGCCTATGTTTTCCATCTGCAGTAGCCTGTTGACCTTTTTGAGTCACCCATCCCTGTGTCAGTTGTACTTCATCACTTGATGACTTCATCCATACATCACATCATCATAGTCTGTTCCATGTCGATTGATGGCGGATACGTCAAGGCCCTCCTTCGATGGATATTCTCCTATTAAATTCACTTCATTATCCAAGATGTATAACCCTCTCCCACATCTACCCAAGTAACCATCCAACCCGGTTAAACATGTGACGAGAGGCTACTATGGTTGGATTTTCAACCTCCTATTTTACATTAAGGAAGTGGAATTGATGGAAACACAATATACATACCTTCTACATTAGCTACAAGACTCTCAAGGACCATCCCAACGACTCAGGTAGCTCACCCCTAGGTCCCATTGAGGTTTTTGAAAAGTTGACCTTTGGACGCTCCCAAGCATTACCATAATCCATCCCGGATCACTAGGAAAACACAACTAACATGTAATAATAGGATTTACCATGATCTCCACTTGATCACTAGGCCAAAGAAGCATGGATGCCACCAAATTTCTCCACCTACATCGTGAGGAATCTTCTTGTCTCCTAATATCTTAGGCTTTACCGCAATCAACACTAAATCACTAGGCCCTAAATTGAGACCCACTCTCTAGGCTTTACCGCATATCCCAACCTACGATTACTATGCCCAAAGGAGAGAAATCCACCTCTTGGCTTTACCATATATCCCACCATTCATCGGAAAGGATTCAGAGGCCCATCAGGACACACAATCTTTTCTTTACCACAACCCATAGTCTGGCTTAGGCGTTACTAGGGCAGTGGCTTTACCGTAATCCATAGTCTAGTTCAGGGACAACTAGGCCATGTGCTCTATCATTTAGAGATCCACCTCACTCATCCTTGAATCCATCTAAAAATATAGTTCAACCAAAACATGAGAACCCCATCACACCATGGCTATCTAGAAATGGCAATGCCAGGCTGAAAATACTATCACACTTGGAGAAACCCATGCCATAATAGAAAAATAACCACATGCAATACCATGCATGCCAAATGTAGCAAGGAAAACACACATAGAAATTGATACCTACAAAGAAAATTGTTGTAGCTGCTTGATCCTGCTCTTCCTTGCTTACTCTTTCCTTCCTCTTACCTTATTTTCCTTTCTTGATCCAATGCCAAAGTGCTTGAAGAAAAATCTAAGTGTCCAAGAGTGTGTGTATGAGAGAGAGAGAGAGAGAGAATAATGAGAGAGCTCCAAAACTAAACTGAAAAAAATGTTACAAACCGATTCTCAGAAGCCTTTTTATCAATTAAGCCTATCTTTTCTTAATTATCCATTATTTAACTTCATTTTCCTCCTCACATGCACCCTATGACCTTACACCTCCATTTTCTCCTAATTTCCATCATTTTCATAAATAAATGTTCCAAAAATGCCATTTTTCGTTTCCAAAGCTTTAGCCATTGACTTTTCTAGTTTCCTCAGCCATAATAAATCAAATGAACATCCATTATGGTGTCTTTCCCAACATTAAACTTGGAATAAGTGTCCCATCAATCATGGTTATTATTTTTCCTTTATTAACTTTTATTACATGGATTTTTCACGAGGGTTGTTACAAAACCCTTCCCCTTGGGGGACATTGTCCTCAGTATTCAACCACACCTATACCTCAGCAAAACCATAAAAAAGAAAACATTCTTCCCATGGATCTTTATAACATAGCTTGATGCAGTATTTACAATGATCACCCTGCTGAAAACAAATACAACATAACAACATGAAAACTATAATGAGATGACACCCATACCTCTTATTGGAGATTTATAGAATATATGATGGTGGTATTTACATCCATATACATATACCAACACATCACCAAACATGTACCAAAACATATATCAAAGACATATACCAAAACACATACGAAAACTACTTTGCGTCAATCGTAAAACAATTAAGGATACGTAGCCCGCATCTGATCCACCATATCCCATGTAGCTTCATCGAATCAAAGTGCTTCCACTTCACTTTAATCTACTTGATTGCTTGGTTCCAGAGCATGAGCACCTTTTTATGCAATATACACTAAGGCTCCAACTGAAATTCTCCATCTAGTTCGACCTACAATACGGACAATCAATCACATGATCAACATCTTTAACATACTTCTTAAGAAATGACACATGGAAAACATCATGGAATTTCACTGTCGGAGACAGTGAAAGTTTATAGTCTACTGGCCCAATGCTCCCAACAGGACTGAAGGGTCCACAAAACCATGGTGCTAGCTTGGCACATGATCCAATCCGTAAGGAGATCTTCTTTGGTTTGATGTGCAAGTACACTTATTCCCCAAAATGGAACTCCTTCCATAACTTGTTTTGATGTGCATAACTCTTCTGCCTATCCCGTGCTACTTTCAAATTCTTCTTGATTACCTACATTTCTTGTTCCATTTCTGCCAACATGTCTAGTCCAATCAACACCCTATTCACTGGATTTCTCCAACTAATGAGAGTATTGTAACTCTTCCCATACAATGCCTCAAATGAACTCATCTTCAAAGATTCATGATACCCATTGTTGTAAGCGAACTCTACTAGTGGAAGATACTCTTCCACCTTTCATTGTTGATGCATCACATACATCCTCAACATGTCCTACAATATCTTTTTGACCCTCTCAGTCTGTCCATATGTCTGGGGATGATGACTTATATTGAAGGCCAACTCTGTGCCCAAACCTACAAACAACTCCTTCCAAAACTTGGAAGTGAACTTTGCATTCCTATTTGACACAATATTCTTTCGAACACCATGCAATATGCCCACATCTCTAATGAATACATGTTCTACATCACTAGCTGAGACTATATAATTCACTAGAATGAAGTGTGCAACCTTTGTCAACCTATCCACAACAACCATGTTGGAATCATGATTTCTCACTTTCCTTGGAAACCTTGTGATAAAATCCATGGAAATGACCTCCCATTTTCATTATGGAATCACAATCGGCTGTAGAAATTCACCTGGATGCTTACACTTTACCTTAACACATTAACAGTCAAAACACCTAGCCACAAACTCTACTACATCTTTCCGTAGGTTTGACCAATAATAAAATTTATTCACTGCAGTCAATGTATTTTGGTAGCCTAGGTGACCTGAATATGGTTTCGTATGAAACTCCCTCAAGATAACCTTCTTGAGCTCACTATTGTCTCGCACATATATCCTATCCCTAAATCTAACCAATCCATTTGTTCTAAGACAATAATCAACATCTTGTGCACCTGCACCTATAGCTATACCTATACCACTACCTATACCACTACCTGTACCTATACCTATACTTGTACCTATACTTGTACTTGTACTCTGTGACAACCTGTACAAAATCTCCATATACCTTACATCCTGTCAGGGAAAATTTTAAGAACGCCCCCTAAATTTATAAATATAATAAATGGGCGAATCTCCATGGTATATAGGAAAACTGGAAGGCGATTTTATCAATAATATAATATGTATATATAATTTTTTGGCGAATCTCTCACCAAGCATGGCGAATATTTTACT
>APFE030379611.1:29169-91915 GCA_000404065.3 Pinus taeda
TTATTATTATGAGGTTTTTATTTTTATTTTTTAATGTAAAGAAATAAAGAAATTATTTTAACATCCATGAGGCTAAAGACAGCCTATGGGATAGATTGCTTCTTCATCTACTTGATGTACTCGACCCTTTTTCTATGAAGCTTCACAATAAAGGCTCTGAGCTTCTCGAAAAACCACTCGCTAAACAGATTATCCCAAGAGCTAGCTGCCAACATATCTGCATAACTTTCCCTGTTGTCTTTCAAGGCGTCATATTCTAAAATTAATTGTCTTTAAGATTCCACTTTTCCGGAAGAACAAAAAAAACATACTCTTTCCTCTCACACTTCTTTTGGCCTTTTCCAACACCTTGTTTCACAACAGTGTTGATGGGAATTAGTCCTCAACTTGGCAATAAGAATTTTGGCTCTCCAAGAGATATTGGTTTCTATGTATGCTTTTGGTTTATGATTATGAGTGGGATTAGACACTTATATAGTACTTTTTCTTTCTTCCTAGCTCCTTATCCCAAGTACGCTTGTGGAAATTTTCCATAACAAAACCTCTTATCTCTTTGTTGTTTATGGGACACATGTTCAAGCAAATACCCCATTTACTAAACCATTTGTTATTTTGTTGCATCCAAGTATTTATTTTATTTTATTTTATTTATTTATTTATTTTGTTGCACAATCTATCATTAAAGACAACCTTAGGCCATCTACCCTCTTCCATTTTCTCAATTTTTTTTAAATAACTTATGACTTGCACCATAGCAGTTGCTTCAATAGGAGAAACCCCTATTTCACTTAAGAAGATAGCATAAGGAACTGCACTTTTAATCTTGAATTTGTTTGTAATCAAATACTTCTGAATTTTTTCAATTTGTCTCCACTGCATGTCAGATGTACTACTGGCCCATAGTTCACAACCATAGAGTATCATTGGAATCACTAGAAGCCCAAAAGGAGTTTGAGTGGTTTTCTAGTCCCATAACTTTGCCTCTCTACACCTATTTTGAAAAGCATAAAATGCTTTCCAACCCCTAATGTTATTTTCTTTCTACAACCATTCTAGCTTAGATTTTTGTTGAAGCCAATTATGAGGATTTATAATCCACAACTTCCTGCAGAATGTTGCCTTCAAAGTAGAGTTTATGTTGGTTATGTTTTTGTTTCTAAGAGAAACCACTACTTTCATTTTGCTGATATTAACTTGCATCCCCACACTTCTACAAAAATGCTCAAGGGATAATAAGTGCTCTTGCAAATCAAGAGCCAATTTAGCAATCATAATAAGGTCATCTGCATACAAAAGAAGCCTTATAACAAACTTTTCCAAATAGATACCATCACCCCCTTACGAATTTAACTACTCCTCAAGCTTGTCGATATATAAACCAAAAAGGGTAGGAGACAATGGGCAACCTTGCTTGACCCTAATATCGCTTCTAAAACTTCCAAAAATGTTTCTTGAAGTTCTAATTTTGACTTTCACCTCTTCATACAACCTATGCACAACTTCTCTCAAATGTTTAAGAACCCAAACTTCCTCCATTATGTGCCAAAGCTTATCCCTAAGAACCAAGTCAAATGTTCTTCTCAAATCAACAAATCAACAAAGTATTTCTTCCTTTTTCTCCCAAATTTTTTTAATGATGTGCCTTAAAGTTATACAATGATCAACTATTGAATGTTTAGGTCTAAATCATGCTTTCCCTTTAGCACACTTATCTCTTTCTTCTGCCCACTTGCTAATATTATTTTCTAGCATTCTTCCAAATAGCTTTACAAACAAAGGGTTTATCATGATGGTCCTATAATTGGATTGATTATTGATGTCATCGCTCTTGAAAAGAGGTATCACCAGACTAGTTGTCCAATTTGTGGGGAGCCCCTATTGTATGATGTTGTTGAAAATTTTTGTAATGTGAGGTGAAAGGATCTTTGAGCCCCACTTTAGATATTCTCCTTGGAGTTCAGCTAAGTTTTCTTCTTTTCCAACACCCAACTTCTTGATACCCATCTCTACCTCTTGCACGATGAAGAGTTCAATATCAATGTTAACCAAGGGGGCATGGTCAACCTTGGGATCCTGCTCATAGAGTTGTCTTGCATAGTCAAACCATTTAGAACTTGTAATACTAATTCTAGTTTGTATTTTTTTTTGTTGGAGTTCCTTCCAAAATAATTTGCGATTATTTTTCCTAAGGAAGATTAGTTCTTCCCTCCTCGAAAACATGAAATCAGCCTTTTTCTTGCTTAATAACTACTTGTAAGCTTTGAGATTTATGGTATCCTTGTTTGACTCTTTCCACATTATCCTTGCCCTTTTGCATTCCTCGTCAAACTGGGCATTTTGTTTTAATTTTACATTTTTATGGATTTTTTTCTTTTTTTCATTTTTATGTATTTTTATATATTTGATTTTTCTTTTGTCATGTTTTTTTTCTTAGTGTTCTATTAGCAACATGAAAATCACCAACATTAAAAAAAATATCCACACTTAATACATTAGAAAATTTAAAGTGTAAAAAATAAGCCCTCTAAACAAAAAGGGTTGATGTTGCATCAACACTTTTGAAATCAAGATGAAAATCACTAACAAAAGGAAATGTTCATACTTGATACATAAAAAAATTTAAAGTGTCAAACATATGTCCTCTTAAAAAATGTGTTAATGTTGCATCAACAGTGTTCAAAATCAACATGAAAATCACTAACAATAAAAAAAATGTTCATACTTGATACGTAAGGAAATTTAAAGTCCAAGAATATGCTCCAAAAATAAAAAGGTGTATTCTAAATCACCACTTTTCAAAATCGAGTGATTTTTTGCTACCTCAAAAAAAATGGCTATTATGTAATTTTTTCATTTGATTGGTAACTATGTTCATTCATTTACAGGTAAAACGATGATGAGAGTCATACATAGCCATTGTCATAAAACATATACATAACCAACATAATAGCAACAACAATACCAAGGAATTTATAACCATATGATCCACATATAAACCAGTATAATACTCATAGAAATACAAGGAGAAATAATTTCATATTGATGATGCAAAATCCAAACCCGGGATGGGACTACCATGTTCCACACGGCCATATAATGGATGAGCCAAATCTTTCTTCATCCATTCACCCCTGCGCTATATTCCAAGCATGGATATGGGACTCGAACCAAAAGAACCAACTAGGGCATCCTGAGGCTAAACCACCAGACCCTCATCAATAGAAACCGAACTTTACCTTAATCCATCCTAGATCACTAGGCCAACATAATAAACATTTAATAACAATATTTACCATGAGCTCCACCCGATCACTAAGCCAAACAAGCATGGATGCCACCAAATTTCTCCACCTACACCACGAGGAACTTTCCTGTCTCCCAGTCTCTCAGGGTTTACCGCAATCCATGTCAGATAACTAGGCCCTAAACCGATACCCACTCTCCAAGATTTACAACATATCCCAACTCGGGATTACTAGGCCCTTGTAACACCTCCTCATAGGTATACCCAAGGTAACCATGCCAACAGGGTTAAACATGAGGAGAGATGATACTACAATTAGATTCAACCTCCTATGTCACCTTAAGGAAGTGGAATCGATGGAACATCACATACAGTCACCCAACATCATCAACGGACCCCTCAAGAGACAAGTTAGCCATTTAGATAACCTATTCCTAGGTCCCACTACTATTCCATAGCTCTTAGGCCTCATTCACTCTCATGATATGGGCAAGGGAGCGACCAACAACCAAAAGTCGCTCCCACGGGCCTGCCTGTGAGCAACTATGGTACAGAATTGTCAGTTTTGTGTCAATGACCTCGAGATTTGAGCCACTTTTGTAGCCCAGAATCATGGCCTCTACGCAGAACTTGTTGTAACTTTCAAAAATCATTAAAAACATGATAACCATGTTGATCAATTAAAATTCACCCTCAAGACTAGGCCTGAGCATCCCCAACTGAGACTGACATTCTGTCAAACACTTGGGATGAATGCAACCTATAGGTCTAGGATACAAGAAATAACATAAATGATGGAAACAACTTATGAAATGTAACTAGAAGGATCCCCTCCTTCTCCATTGAACTACTACATCATCAATTAGGTCTTACAACCATCCATTTAATAGTTACACATAAATATATGAAATAAAAATGACATGTACAATTCATTCAACCATGTTTATAACCAACATAAAACCATAGAAATATCGGAGATATGATAGCCACTAAATCCACATATAAATAAGTGCAAAATTAAGAGAACTTAGCTTTTATTAATCATAGGCAAATCCGACTACGTTCGAGACTTCCACGTACCACCCGACCATAGACATGGCTGAACCAAATCTCTCTTTCAGCCAGTCACCCCCATGCCATATTCCAAGCATGAATGTGTGATCTCATAGAACAACCAATCTGATAAAAATCAAGGGAATCCAGAGGTTAAACCACCTCCACCCTCATCCAACTGTGATCACACCAAAACCAGTGCTCCGATTACAACTGAACTGAACTTGGAATGCCATCTGGAATTCATCACTATCCATAAGGAATTTTTCATCTCCTTGTCTCTTAGGCTTTACTGCAATCCAAACCTAGACCACTAGACCCTAAACCAAGATTTCTCCCATAGGCTTTACCTTGTATCTCGCCAAAACCAGGTAAGGGATTCCTAGGCTTTTCGGAATGAACCTTGAGACCACCTCCGCTCCAGATTCCAAAATCCATCTGTGAATTCCAAAGTTTCAAAACTAAAATAAACATCCCAACATACCATGGCATCCTAAAAAAGGCTAGGCTAGGTTGAAAACCACATTCATAACCCAACAAGACCATGCTACCAACAACAAGAGAACCATGCATCAACATGCAAAGCCATGTATGTACAAGCCAACTAGGAAATCACACATGCAAAAGGTTACTTGCAAATATTCCTATTGAAGTTGCTTGATCCTACTTATTTTCCTTGTTCCTTGCTTGCATTTCCTTTCTTTCCCTTGCCTTCCCTTTCCTTTGCTCCAAAATAGAGTGCTCCAATAAAACTCTAAGTATCCAAGAGGGTGAGAGCGAGAGATAATAATGAGAGAGCTCCAAACTTGAACTTGACAAATGCCATGCATTGATCCTCAAAAGCCTTTTTATGCATGAGGCCTCCAATTTCTTCATTTTCTATTATTTTCCTTCAATTTCCTCCTCACATGCAACTTTTGATCTTTTGCCTTCGTTCTCTCCTAATTTCCTTTATATTCATAAATAAATGTGCCTAAAATGTCTTTTTTCCTTTTAGTGCCTTTTCCAATTTTCCTTAGCCAAAACACACATCTAGTGATGCCCACTAGGATATATTTTCCCAACATTCATCTTGGAATACATGTCCCTTAACTGTCATCTTATTTTTCCTTTATTAACTTTTATTACATAAACTTTTCACCAGGGCTATTACAGAACCGTACCCCTTGGGGGAATACCATCCTCGGTGCTAAACTTAGGTCGTTACAGTATTTACAATGAATAACCTATTGAAACTTAAAACATCATGACAACATTACAATATAATAACCATAATAACATGACACCAAAACTGCTTATTTGAGATTTATAACTTAGCTCATGGCGATAATTATATCCATATATATAGAAATACAAATATCAAAACATTTGTAAAATATATGCCAAACATAACCAACATCAAACAAAATTGTTTTGCCTCAACCAACAAATAATGAAGGATATAGGGCTTGCATCTGATTTGCCATCTCCCATGTAGTTTTTTCAGGGCCAAAGTGCTTCCTTTGCACTTTAAATTTCTCTATGGCTTTGTTCCTAAGCATGAGATATTTCCATTGTAATATGCACTGAGGCTCTAGCTGGAACCCTCTTTCTTTCTCCACCTGCAATATAGACCAATCAATAACATGATCAACATCCTTTACATACTTCTTAAGCAATGAAATATGGAAAACATCATGGGCTTTCACTGTTGGAGGCAGTGCAAGCCAATATTCCATTGGTCCAATCCTCTCAAG
Organism: Pinus taeda; assembly: GCA_000404065.3. Classification (NCBI taxonomy): domain Eukaryota; kingdom Viridiplantae; phylum Streptophyta; class Pinopsida; order Pinales; family Pinaceae; genus Pinus; species Pinus taeda. The sequence continues at coordinate 35,203 of APFE030379611.1, forward strand.
GATCTCGAAAGGCCCGCAATGCCATGGTTCCAGCTTGGCACATGAACCAATCCTCAAAGAGCTTTTCTTGGGCTTGATGTGCAAATACACATGCTCCCAAACCTGAAATTCTTTGAACACCCTGTACTAATCTACATAGCTCTTCTGTTTATCATGTGTTTCCTTTAGATTCTTCTTTATAACCTGCATATTTTGCTCCATGCCCTCCAACATGTCTGGTCCAATAAGTACCCTATTCACTGGCTCACTCCAGCTGATGGGAGTGTTGCAACTTTGCCCATATAATGCCTTAAAAGGACTCATCCTCAATGCATCCTTATAACCATTGTTGTATGCGAACTCAACCAATGGTAGACCATTTCCTTTGTTGGTGCATCACATACATCCTCAACATATCTTCCAAGATCATGTTGACCCTCTCTGTTTGACCATATTTCTGCAGATGATAAGCTATGCTGAAGGGAAACTCTATACCCAAGTCTCCAAATAGCTCCTTCCAAAACTTGGAAGTGAAATTTTCATCCCTGTCTGACACAATCTTCTTTGGAACACCATGTAGTCTCACTATCTCTCTGATGAACACATGTGCTACCTCACTAGTTGAATATGTAGTCTTTACCAAAATGAAGTGAGCTACCTTGCTCGACATGTCAACCACAACCATAATAGAATCATGCTGCTTCATTGTCCTTGTAAGACCTATGATGAAATCCATGGAAATGACCTCCCATTTCCTTTTTTGAATCGATATAGGTTGTAGTAGACCGCTTAGGTTTTTGCTCTCCAGCTTTACCTGCTAACAATCTAAGCATCTAGCCATGTACTCAACCACTTCTTTCATCATATTTGGCCAATAATAGAAATTATCTATTGTTGTAAATGTCTTATGATATCCTAGATGACCCAAATATGGTTTCACATGAAACTTGCTCAAGATAAGCTTCTTGAACTCACTTCAATTCAACACATAGATCCTATTTCGAAACTTCACCAAGATATTTGCATCAGACAATAATGTGCATCCTGATCACCTATCCCTATACCTACACTTATACCTATACCCTGTTGTAACATGTGCATGATCTCCATTTATTTCTCATCCTGCTGTCTTGCCTACAAAATCCTATCCTCTAACTATGTCCCATAAGAGATTACATGTTCTATATGATTTACCTCTACCTTCATGCTAAGAGCATCTGCAACTCAATTCTCCTTCCCTTTGATGTATCAAATCTTGATGTCAAACTCACTAAGGGTATCCAACCATCTAGATTTCCTGGCATTTAGATTCAATTGATCAAACAAATAACTCAACCCACTGTGATCGCTCATTAATGTAAACCTCCTACCCAGAAGATAATGTCTCCACATCTTCAATGCATGTATAATCATTGTTAGCTCAAGATCATGCGTTGGATAGCTTTTCTCATGCTCATTCATTTTTTGTGACTCATGGCACACTACCTATCTTTCTTGCATGAGAAATCCACCAAGTCCCCTTTTGCAAGAATCTGTACACACTAAAAACTCCATGTTTGGATCCACAATCTTTATCACAAGTGCATGTGTCAACAACTGCTTAAGATGCTCAAAACTATCTTCACATTCTGTCATCCATTCAAAATTCTTACCTTTCGACTGCAATGATGTGATAGGATATGAAATGTGTAAGAATTTCTTGATGAACCTCCTGTAATAACCTGCCAATCCCATGAATGATCTCACCTCATCTACATTCTTAGGAGTTACCCATTCCATGATGGCCCTTATCTTTTCTGGATCTACTTCTACGCCTTCCTTGGAGACAACATGTCCCAAGGAGTGTACCTAAGTCTAAAAGAAGCTACACCTGCTAAGCTTAGCATACAACTGATTCTCTCTTAGCAATCTCAACACTGCTACTAAATGTTGGGCATGTTCTTCCTTTCTTAGAATATACCAACATGTCATCAATGAATACAATAACAAACTTGTCCAAATAAGGACACAACACATTATTCATCAAACACATGAATGTAGCTGGAGCATTAGTCAAACCTAATGGAACACCAAAAAACTCATAATCCCCATACCTGGTCTTGAACGTAGTATTGAAGATATCCTCTTCCTTGATGCATACCTGATGGTATCCCGATCTCAAGTTGATCTTAGAGAACACTACTGCTCACTTTAGCTGATCAAACAAATCATCAATCCTCGGCAAAGGGTACAAGTTCTTGATCGTTACCTTGTTCAACCGCCTATAATCAATGCATAATATGAGGGTACCATCCTTCTTCCTCACAAACAAGACCAACACACCCCAAGGTGATACACTTGGCCTAACATATCCCTTGTCCAACATTTCCTTCAGCTGCAACTTTAACTCAACCAACTTAGGTGTGCTCATCCTGTAAGGTGATTTTGATGCTAGAGCTACCCTTAGCACTAAACCAATACAAAATTCTACCTCCTTGTGAGGTGGAAACTCTAAAATTTGCTCAGGAAGTACATCCTAAAACTACTGCAATACTAGGCACCTACTCAACTCATCAGCATCCTCGACCTCCTTTCCTTATCATTGGAAATGTGTACTACAAACATCACAAAAGCTTTTCTGCAACTACACTTAGACTGCATGGTAGTAACCATCCTTGCTTATGTAGGCTTCTTCTTTCCATACAAGGTCCCCTTTTCCCTATTATCATCCACACACTCAATGGCCTTGTCGAAGCAATTCACTTTGGTTCTGTGAAGGTATTGACAATCCATACCCAAAAGAATATTATACAATCCCAATGATAATACATTCAAATGTGTTGTTGTAGGTATACCATTTAACTCAAATGCACAAGATCTTACCCAATGGTGAACTCACTTCTTTGTACCTCTAGCTATTGTACAAACCAAAATTCTACATGCACTTCTTTTCTCAAACCACACTTATCCACCATGTCAGGATTAATATAAATATAGTTAGATTGAGTATCAATCAAATAGAAACAACTTGATCATAAAGCTTATCGTCCATCTCAATGATTCATACTTGATGATTTTCCTACCTGTTGTCTACAACTGCATAAATCCGAGGAATTCTATGACCAACATCACCAACTGTATGCGCCTCATGAGCACTATAGATCTAGGATCTACCACCATTATGATATTGTGGACAACCCCTTTTATGACAATCCTTACCACATATCCAACACTACAATGGTTCCCTACCACCGCCTCTAGCCTGCTGCTCTCCATGTCCCTTCTCAACTGCATTGAATCTTTCGTAAGGAGCTGCATTATCTTTCTCACTTGCATTTTAAGATCTTCCTCTCTTTGCTGGCCATTTTCCTTTAGCTTTGTCATTTCTTTTCGAGTCATGTTTCAGCTCAACTTTGTGCTTCGACTTCTCATAACAATGCTTCAACTTTCAAATGGCCTCCTCCAACGATCTAAGCTCATCGAACTAAATCTGGTCTCTTTATGCAACTAGAAATACACTGATGAATCTCTAAAACTTGTCCTTCTCCTCTCTGAGGTAAGGCACATATCTCAACAACTCCAAAACTCTACTAGTATACTCCTCATCTGTCACAGGACCCATTTGCAACTCATAAAAATCCTTAGCTCTATCATCATAATACCTTTCAGACAAGTACTTCTTCTTGAAGAGCCTTTCAAATGCATTCCAAGTCATATCATCCTCATATATGTCCTTGAAATCCTTCACGTTTTCCCACCAAATACCCACTTTACCTTTGATATTGAAAAGGGCTATCCTTGATTTCACATTTTTTGAGTAATCATGAAATCTAAAGAATTTCCACATGCCAAGAAACCAAGCCTCCACATCTTGTGATTGCTTCATCTCTCCATCAAAGGTAGGTGGCTTTTCCTTCTTGAAATCATCCGGCAAGTATCCCCTATCATTCCTCCTATACATATGATAATGATGGCAATCATGATGTCTATCAGAACCAGAACTAGAGTAATACCTGTGTCTATCACCCCTCTTATCTGGAGTGTCCAACATCCTGCCATCTCTTATAGTGTCAGACCTATCTAACTTATGTCTACTATGAGACCTAGTGCCATTTTCCTCATTAGTTATGTCCTCACATCCATGGCTGATCCGAAGAGGTCCCTGTTGCTGCAAATTTGACAAACTATGAAGTAATATTCCATTCACCTCTGCTTTTTTCTCTTGTGTCTAAATGATTTTGTCACTGTTTGCTTTACAACTCCTTATTTCTTCCTTCAGGCTTCTCAATGTTTCTGCCAAGTCAAAAGAGTGTCGCACACCATGTTGCCCATCTGATTCATAGGGAGATTCTATGAGTCTACCACCTTTCTGGCCATTTGATCTCTTTCTTGCAAGGCATACTATGTCAGCTAAACCAAATCACCATGAATCAATGTACCTTTCCATAATCTGAGGATGATACCTTGTCTGCAAGATCATCAAATCAACATGATTCATGTACAACATAAGCATAATAAAATATATGCATATATCAATAAGTGCATCAATGCATAACCATCATACTAGCTAGTGTCTAATCATGAATGCAAGGCCATATCAACAATGCATGCTATGACCTCATGCATGACAACGACCATTACTCCAATATACACATTGTCTTGTGCAACTAATAACCTGGATAAGAAATGCCTAATCAACTAAACATATGCATAACCGCATGTAGTCGAGCATAAGAGATCAATTATTGTAATGAACCTACGAGACTGATGCATGTTATCACATAACCAAGAATGCAACCCAACATACAAGAATGTAATCAAACTGCATATAATTGTATAACCAGTCATATACTCATGATGATGCATTCCATAAAATTGAAATCAAGTTACTCATGATACCCTTACCTCTAACATGATCAATATGATGCAGTACAATAAGCATATGGGATGTCCATGTAAGAGCCACACGCACAACTGGCATGCATGCATGACCAACACATCCACCCATATCTATAGCACTAGATATGACCCAAATAGAGCATAACCATGCTCTGATACAAATATGTAACACCCCCTACTAGGTCTACCCAAAGTAACCAATCCAACCGAGGTAAACATGAAGAGAGATGTTACTAAAATTATATTCAACCTCCTATGTCACCTTAAGGAAGTGGAATCGACAAAACATCACATAAAGTCATCTAACATTGTCAAAATACCCCTCAGGAGATAAGTCATCCACTCAAATAGCCTATCCCTGGGTCCCACTGCTATTCTGTAGTTCTTACACCTCAGTCACTCTCATTTTGTGGGCAGTGGAGTGACCAACAACCTAAATTCACTCTCACAGGATTGGCTGCAAGCGACTATAGTCCAGAATTGTCAGTTCCATGCTAGAAACCCTAGGATTTGAGCCACTTTTCTAGCTCAAAATCTTGGCCTCTACCCAGAACTTGTTGTAAGTTTTAGAAATCATTAAAAATGTGACAACCATGCTAATCAATCGAAATAACCCTCAGTGCTAGGCCTGAGCATCCCCAACTGGGACTGACATTTTGTAAAACACTTGGCATCAATGCAACCTATAGGTCTAGGATACAAGACAGAGCATAAATGATGGAAAAAACTTATGAAACATAACCAGAAGGATCACCTCCTTCTCAATTGAACTACTACATCATCAATTAAATCTTACGTCAATCCATTTGAAAGTTACAAGTAAATATATGAAATAACCATGACATGTACCAACCATTCAATCGTGCTTATAACCAACATAAAACCATATAAATATCATAGATATGATATCCATTAAATCCACATATAAATCAGTGAAAAAGTAAGATAAATTAGCTTTTATTAATCTTAGGCAAATCCGACCAGGTTCGGGACTTCCACGTACCACCCGACCATAAACATGGCTGAACCAAATCTCTCTCTCAACCAGTCACCCTCATTCCATATTCCAGGCATGAATGTGTGATCTCATATAACAACCAATCCAAGAAAAATCAAATGAATCCAGATGTTAAACCACCTCCATCCTCATCTAACCATGATCACACTAAAATTGATGATCTGATCACGACCGAATAGAACTTGGAATGCCATTCAGAATCCATCACTACCCATGAGGAATTTTCCATCTCCTTGTCTCTCAGGATTTACTACAATCCAAACCCAAATCACTAGAACCTAAACCAAAACTGCTCCCTCAAGCTTTACCATATATCCCTCCAAAACCGGTTAAGGGATTCATACACCTTTGGGAATGAACCTTGAGACCACCTCCGCCTTGGATTCTGAAATCCATTCAACAATTCCAAAGTTCCAAAACTGAAATAAACATCCCAACATACCATGGCATCTAGAAAATGGCTAGGCAAGGCTGAGAACCATCGTCTTAACCCAACAAGACCATGCCACCGATAGCAAGAGAACCATACACCAACATGCAAAGCCATGCATGACCAAACTAGCTAGGAAATCACACATGCAAAAGGTAACTTGCAAGTATTCTTGCTGAAGTTGGTTGATCTCTCTTTGCTTTCCTTGTTCCTTTCTTTATTTTCCTTTCATTTCCTTGCCTTCCCTTTCCTTTGTTCCAAACTAGAGTGCTCTAAGAAAACTTTAAGTATCCAAGAGAGTGAGAGAGACAGAGAATAATGAGAGAGCTCCAAACTTGAACTTGACAAAAGCCATGAACTCATACTCAGAAGCCTTTTTATGCATGAGGCCTCCAATTTCTTCATTTTACATTATTTTCCTTTAATTTCCTCCTCACATGCAATCTATGACCTTTTACCTTCCTTTTCTCCTAATTTCCTTTATTTTCATAAATAAATGTGTCAAAAATGCCTTTTTGCCTTTTAATGCATTAGCCTTAGCCTTTGTCAATTTTCTTTAGCCAAAGCACACATCCAATGATGCCCACTAGGATATATTTTCCCAACATTCATCTTAGAAAAAGTGTCCCTTAACCGTGATCTTATTCTATCTTTATTAAATTTTATTACATGAACTTTTAACCAGGGATTTTATAGCTCTATGGAGAGAAATCCACCTCTTGTCTTTATCGTATATCCCACCATTCATCAGCAAGGATTATTAGGCCCATTGAAGTACATAATCCTGACTTTACCACAACCCACAGTCTAGCTCATGGGTTACTAGGCTAGTGGCTTTATCGTGATCCACAGGTCAGTTCCTGGACCACTAGGCCATGTGTTCCATCATTTAGAGATCGACCTCACTAAGCTTTGAATCCATCTAGAAATATAGATAAAAAAAAACATGAGAACCCCATCATACCATGGTTATCTAGAAATGGCAAGGATAGACACTTGGAAAATCCCATGCCATAACAAGAAAATAACCACATGCAATACCATGCATGCCAAATCGAGTAAGGAAAATACACATCAAAATCAATACCTACAAAGAATATTGTTGTAGCTAATTCATCCTTCTCTTCCTTGTTTTCTTCTTCCTTCCTCTTTCCTTCTTTTGCTTTCTTGATCCAATGACAAAATGCTCCAACAAAAGTCTAAGTGTCCAACAGTGAGAGAGAGAGAGAGAATAATGAGAGAGATCCAAAACTGAATTGACAAAAAGGTTACAAAATGATTCTCAGAAGCCTTTTTACCAATTAGGCCTATATTTTCTTCATTTTCCATCCTTCATTTTCCTCCTCACATGGAACCTGTGACCTTCTACCTTCATTTTCTCCTAATTTCCGTGATTTTTATAAATAAATGTGCCAAAAATGATATTTTTCCTGTCCAAAGCCTTAGCCAAATGATTTGCCAATTTCCTTAGCCATAATAAATTAAATGAACACCCACTAGGATGCCTTGCTCAACATTCAGCTTGGAATAAGTGTCCCATCAGTTGTGCTTATTATTTTTCCTTTATTAGCTTTTATTACATGGAATTTTCATCTAGGTTGTTACACAGGAGCTTGATCTAGGAAAAAGTAGTACCTTGGATCCTACAAACCTTAGTGGGAGGCTTCTCACGATTTAAAAGGAGTTTATATCATTGGCTCCTGATTGGTCAAGTTCACTAGTGTTCAACGTTAGCTCATATATTCGCACTTAGTGGACTATAGTAGCTACCTTGGGGTCCATTTTTCTCATTGGTGGATTCCCTCACATTTTTTACTGGTTTACCTAATTGGCTGGTAATCAGGTAATTTCTACCATAGTCAATCTTAGTACATCTATTTTCATGCTGCATATTCATACCATCAGGGTCATGTCGAAGACCCTGAGATAGGGACATTTCACTCTTATATGGCACCTTCCCTAGGTTGTGTTGGAGTTATGTATCATTTATGTACTTTGAGGACTATCCTAGGACATTTCTCTATTTTCCATGCATCCATAGTCCTACTGATGTATACTATGACATAGATCCACATTGTATTTGTTGGTATCTATGCTCTATCTATTGAGTCACATGGATCTACTATGTATGTCTTCGTGGCCATGTTCTAGCATTTCATTTCATGGATCTGCAGTGTATTTTATGATGGCCATGTTTAGTATCTTCTTATGACCAAGCATGGGCATTCCTACCATGGCAATGTTATTAGCACATATGAGACATCAACCCTAATGTGTTTTGATCTGACTTCTTAGCTTTATCTCCTTTCTCCTACTTTGACCTTTGAGTTTTGTCATAATTTATTTTGTCCAATAACTTCTCTTTTGACCTCATACATTATGGGGCATATGTTATCAACCTATTTTTCTCCCTACGGTTAGTGCCTCTGAGACATAATGTTAATTGACCTTTTAGTTGGGCCTCAAACCTTCTTTTTCAAGTCATGACACCCATTCACATCAATGATGACCTTGTGAAAGCGCTTGGAGTCTCCGGTCACCCCCATCATGACCTTGTGGGAGTGACTGTAGTCTTTCACGCTCTGTTCTGTGCCTACTACTCGGGAATATTTCTAGAATCTCATGGTTCCTAGGAGATTAGATCGACTCATCACCTATTTAAGTCGGCTAGGGCTTTTTGTTGAGAAGCTTCCATAACTTCTCATCGTCCTAAGCATCCACATTCATCCTCTTAGGAGTTCTCTTTATCCTATTTATACTTAACCACTTGAAAGGGTTAAGCTAGCTAGATCTAGAGTCCTTGGTATATATATTTTATGCTTTAGCATTAGATTCCTACTGAGAGAGACAAAGTTTGTGAGAGTCATGCTGTTATAGTTCATATTTTTCCAATTATAGTGGGTCGATTTACTAGATTTTGGAGAGGCGACCTGAGTTAAGGTATATTTGTACGTTGGTCTTGGATTAATAGAAATTCATGTTCCTTCCTTGTATCTACAAGTTTTGCAACAACAATTTTTGCTATTTCTATGATGTTTTTGGCTAATGATATTCTAAAGAAGATCACTTGTCATCCTTGAATATTTGTGATTTTGTGCACATATTGAGATTGAGTGTGGACAAAGTAGATCATTCGAGTAGAGTGTTGGGATTCTGCAATGAACTCAAAACCCTTCACCAATCTACCAGGAGGCCAGGTGCATGCTTTTTCCTTAGAACATCTAGAACTGTTTGTATGTTTCATGTGTGAGCATTGGGCGGGGATTGGTATATCTATCCATTATCCCTTTTCCCTTTTGTTTTTTGGTGATCTTATTTAGGCACAGGATCACGAAGAAATATCTACTTGCATGTAAAATTCATTACAACATCGATGGAAAAGACGTCAACGTAACTTCAATTCACCCACACATGATGGTGGAAACAGGGTGGGTGGTTGTCGTGGATTCTGTCATGATTAGACTACCAAAAGGAGTGTGCAGACGAGTTTATTAAGTGGATTTCATGAGAAAATTATATTAAGGAGCTTGATGTAAAGGCATTTATGGTAGATTGTCAGGGGTAATAATAAGAAAAACTTGATAGAGAGGAGTTCCTATTAATAGAACAAGAGTTTGAGGTTGATAAGGGTCTTTCTTAGTACTATCCTCTATATTCAATAAACCAGGTGGAAGTGATTCCACTTCAGTTACCGAGGAAAAAGGTTGCGAATGAGATAAACATAGAGAAATGGAAGAATAGGTTCTTGAAGTGACTAGTTTAATAGCATGTGGTTCCTCAAGTTCAATTACCTCAGGTTGTAATATTTTTGAGTCTACAATATCAGGTTCTATAACTTCGGGTTCTATTGTCTGAACAACTTCTAGTTGGGAGGTTTCAACGGATTAAGACTCACCAGTTTCAAAATATATAACTTCGGGTTTCGTACCAGTAGGAAGTGATTATTCAGGTTGAGTAATTTTGGATGTAATTCCATATGGGGTAGCTTCCAATGTACTGGGTTCGGTAGTTTTCATTTTTTTATGTTAATGATGTCGAGGTGTTGCCTCTAGGGGTAACAAAGGAAATATTTGGATTCTAGGTGAACGACAAAGAAGTTATTCCACATTTTAATTAATTGATTTTGAAAATTAAAATCACAAATAAAAGTAAAAATGGGTAACTAGGCATAAAAGGATTACCAAGCCTCTGTGAACTGCAATATATGGTTAAGTACGTACAAGCAATCTTCCCAAATGTTGTGTTCAGTGTAACACATTTAACAAGGCGGTCGAAACATTTACTTAGGGCTCATTTGAAACCTAATGGAGACTTCAAAAATATACCTAAATGTACATGGAAGCGCAATTTGTATTAGTGTTGTCTAATGCGTAATTGTATGATGGGGGCATTCTGATATACTAGGTGCACATGGAAGAACGTTCTAATATACGCCAATGTATGTGGAAATCCAACCATCCCCAGGATGTAACATTGGAAAGTAACAAAAACTCCTACGTTTAGAAACATCGAAACACATCTTCTAGCCTAGACCACTAAATTTGTTATTAATGTTTCAAATGCTCCTTAGATTCATTGGATTTTAATATTTATCTTGATTAAGGTTTCAGTTTCAAGGATGGAAACAAATTCACCCGAACTTCTAAAATGCAACTACCATAAGAAAGAAATATTTTCATTCGATGAAACCATAACTAACGAAGTGAAGAAGTTTCAAATAATGGTGCATAGAACACCAAATTCCAAACAATATCTTCAAATTTACTATTCCAATTCAAAAACTCAAAGCCCTAATGCATGAGAAATGAAACTTTCTTTTCTTTTTCTTTCAATTTTCATTGTAACAAAAAATGAAAATATGACGAGATTATTGAATCAAGATGAATTCAAACAGATTAGAATTGTAATATGAAAAGTTGTTTAACAGACCATTAACCAAGTTAAATGATAAAAACCCTAATTAACAAGAAGAAGCGAAAAAGAAACAATCTCTTATAAATAAGGCAATCACACTCAATTTCACACAAGATGTTGGCTTTACATAGACCTTGGAGAAATCAGAGACTCAAGAAGACACTCCAAATGGGTAGGGAAAATGAAATTCTTTTATACTGGCAGGATCATCACAAGTAGTATATGGAAACTAGTGCAAGTCATCATATTTACTAGATAAAGAGACTGGGCTGATACACATTGTCTCAAAATGACAAGTGAGATGGGGCAAATTCACTTAAAAATGAAAAAAATACCCTAACAAACCTCGAAATTAAGCATTCCTAAGTCCAATGATAGTCTAAACAAGAAAAATAAAGTCAGATACATAGGTCATAAAAGATATGGGAAAGAAAACCACTAAAGCAATTTTCATTCCCCAACAATGTCGCCAAGTTATTTTGTGGATAAATTCATTTCCTTATAGATGTTTGAAATATGAAAGGAAAACATACTTGGAATTCAATGAAAGCCTCATTCTTCTCCCTTCTTGTTAGCTCCATCTCCAACTCCAATTTATAAAGTGGAACCTGCAAATCATCCAAGACAAGGAAGAGAACAACATATAGAAGATAACAGATACAAAAAATTGTAAATAATAATCAAAGGATGCATGTTCTACATATGCATAATCAAGACATAATGTATATGAGAAACAATGCACTTTTATATTGATAATGGTAGGAAAAGATTACAATCCTTATAGGCCTTGACTTTGTGAATGCCTCCCAGCTATGTTGTCTTTCCTTTGGCACAATGGTAAGCCTTCAATCATACCTAAAGAACACAGAATTATTTCTGGACCTCTAAACACAGATCGAAAACATAAAGGCCTAATCAGTGTGTCCAAAAGCCAACCCAACCTCTATAGTAGGTAGTGCTTTTATAGGGTAAATTAGGTAGTTTTGGATTTAACATACTAGGGCTTTGATCCACTTTAGAAGGAGGTAAGATTTATGATATAAGAGATAATACCTCATTAGTAGGAGTTCAATATCATATCCAATATTAAATGGTTAAATCCACTCCGGAAGATTCTAGAGAAAGAAACTTCAATTTATTTATTTTTACTCATATCTAGATGTCATAACACATTTTGTAAGAGTAACCTACATTAACCAATGCAAATTCCATGTGTGTAGCCTAAACCATCATAGTTTGTCAATAGAGTAATTGTGATGAGATCTTAAATTAGCGTTTTTAGCTAATGTAATCTAGGATTCTTATAACTTTTGGAGAGAGAATGATTTTGGTTGTGTAGGGATGGTTGCAAAGTGTAAATGGATGATGATAGATCCAGAGTTAGGGCCATTTGTTTGAATGAATTAAAATGACCTGTAAGAAACCAAATCACGGGATCATTTTTACTAGTAGTCCCAGTTTGGAAAATTCCAAGCTAAAAACGTTAAGATATATTTTTATGCCTTAAATGAATACATTTTTTGGTTTGAGCCTTATTTCAACGTTGATTCCATAATGTACTCATCATTATATCTCGATCATTAAGTGAATAACTCTCTCGATCTTGTAAAGGAGCTTCATGCTAGAAGCACAAGTTGCAAATATAAACAAATTGTAACATGAATATCCTCATGGAAATCCTAATCAATAAGATGAGGTTATTCATATAATAGGGGTACACAAAGGTTTGATCATAGGGAAGATCAAGGTATAGAGAAGAAATAGAGAAAGAGCCAAAGAAAGGACCCAAAAAAGATCAACCCAATTTGAGTGTTGTGAACCATTCATAGACCTTGCTCAAAATGAAAGTGAATATTAATATCAAGTTGTATCAAGGTGATATTGATTCTTTGAAAAAATCACTATTTTTAGGAATTAGAAGTTTATTTTAGTGTACATCATATAGAGGAAGAACAAACGATTTCATTTGTGCAACTGAAATTAGAGGGCTATTCCCTTACCTAGTGGGAAAGCCACACACATACTTTAAGGTTGGAGGGAGATCCTCTAGTGACTAAGTGGGACAACCTTAAAACACTTATAAATTAACAATTTTACCCTATCTATTATGTAGATGATGAGTGGATCCAATGACACTATTTTAGGTTGAAGAAAGGGCTATGTGTACATGAGTACACAACATGATTAGAGAAATTTTGAGGTCTAAAATGGGCCTAAAAAAAATGTACAACCAAAATCAACTTTTTAGGAATAAATAGCATTCAATATGATGATTTCAACCATCGGGGATGATTCTTCATTTTTGGAGTAAAAAATAAAAAGATTAAAAAAAAAAACTTTTTCAACTCGTATCTTCAACTTATCTCCCTACTATTTTACTCAAATTTAGATCGAATCATTTTTTGAATGCATGATTTAATTTCTCATCCAAGGATCACCCACGTTGCATAATCTTGATGGACCCAACTATACAAAAAATGATAAATACATCAAAAAACGTGATTGCAATCACTTTTTTTCATGTATTTCTCATTTTTTGCATAGCAGGTCCCATTTAGAGTATGCAAAATGGGTATTCCTTGGAAGATGAATTAAATTCCACATCCAAGGAGTGCTCCCACTCGAAATTTGAGTAAAATCGTAGGGAGATAAGTTGAAAATACGAGTTGAAAAATTAGTTTTTTCTTTTTTCCCTCTAAAATTTGATGTTGTAATCTAATCTTATTTTATTATGTCCTCTATTATTTTATAATATTCCTTAGGAGGGCCATTTTAGAACTCAAACTTTTGCTAATGAATTTAAAATATGTCCATAATGTTAGGTATCTCCCCAAAGAACTTTGATGTGCTCCTTAAGTATAAGAGAGGTCTACATAATAATTTCTGGAAGAAAATGATGTTGTTCAAGCACAAAATGGTGGATGAGGCTTCGCATAGGCACAACCACTTGAGAACAAAGGCCTAAAAAAGGGAACACAATTGGATTGAAGCACAAGTATGATGAGGATGCTTCTAAGGAGGGGAATAAGAAGTGTAAATGTGTAAAGGATAAGAAGATGGAAGCCATAACACACTAGCGCAAAGACCCCAAAGACAAATGTAACTATTGTAAAATTGATGGTGATTGATGAGGCTCATTAATGGGTAAACTACATGGACCTTAATGAAACTCTCCATATTACTAAAATCAACTTCTCTCATGATTCTTTACATGTTTTGTTATATTTTTCTTAATGAGAAGGGTAAAGATGAGATGTCATGTCTTATGGTCTAAAGTGCATTGATTGTAGGTTTTGGAGCAAATTTCGGCTAATTAAAGTGCAAGAACTAGAAGGAGACAAGCAAGAGGGATTTTAGGAGATTGGATCTCCCTCCTTAACTCCTCACTCACTCAAATATTCCTCCATCAAATCTCATCAGCTCAGAGTTGCAAGCACTCGAGCCATTAAGGTCATTGGCAGCCAAGCTAGTGATTGTTGAAGACCAATTGATCTCAATTTTTGGAGCTAAGACTCCCTAAATTTAAGATAATTGTTGTTAACTTCAGTTGTATAAATAAGAAGGCCTAAAGCATCATTATGATTCTACTTTCGTTTATGGTAAACAAGAGGAATTTTTAAGTTCAGAAATTGTGACTGATCACTCTTGTGCATTTTTTATATTTTAATGAAAATGAGAAGCATTCCCTTGATCCGACACTGAGTTGACTCAGAGGAATAAATCTATTGTGTTAGGGCCAAACCCTAGAAGCAAAGGTTCCTCTTTTTGTATATATATGCTTAGATTACATTCATAATTAGCTGCTGAACCGATTTTAATGTTGTCAATTTGCAAGTATTGGTATGATTAATTAGTTTGCTTCCATTTGTGGATAGTTAGAATAGTGGTATCATAGTGACATAAGACATTTCATAAAAGATGGTGATAGTGGTTTTCACCTCATCTCTCTCTTTTGGGATCATGACTTAAGGGACACTTTCATACAACCCAAAAATAGAGTTCTTGCTTTGCTGCATAATCTAGGGTTTCTTGATGAGGTGGTCATTGTCTTTAAGTTTCTTACGATGAGTTACACTTGTAACTTTTGATCGGTTAAGTTTTGCATTGGTTTCAAAGCACTTCCATTCATGAACTTAGCCATTAGATATTAATAACTCTATTTTCTTCCATTTAATAAATCCTTCCCATGTATAGATGAATTTGTGCATAGATGAAGACACGAATGTGTATTGTTGTAGGACCTTCTATGTTGCAACGAGACCTCATCTCATTTACCTCATCCAAGCCTTATCCACCCATGTTTCCAAAATCCACTAAAATCTCAATCTAAATTCTTGTTTTATAAGCAAAAATTTCCATTTCCATTGAGAAAATCAAACCATCTTGAAGCACCTGATTTATCTCTAGATAGTGTTCACCCCATCCATTACTTATTCTCCAATTATCTAACTTTCCCACACTTCATTCAACCTTATAAACCCATTCCCAAGCTTTCGGCCTCTTTCCTGTAGTAAAACAAGGGATCTTGTAGGAGAACTAGGACATCCTATAATTGTCCAGTAGGAAATCTTGCAATAGCCTATTTTGAGCTTGAATTTAGCAACATCATCACATAAGGTGGGATTAGGCCTCCACTTGACCTCCATTCCCTTAAGACCATTCTAAGCCTCTTCATCCAAACCTGTATCCCCTACCAAGGAACAAGTGAATATTAGCATTTGCATTCATAAAATGAAAAGATAAAGAAAAAGAGTTCTTTTTATTTCTCAACTAGCACATGCATGCAACAGTTATAATACTCTCTAGATCATATTCCATGCTCAGTTGGTTTAAATCATCACATGTGATAAATAGGGTTAAGTTAGGTTTCTTTTGCAGGAAAAATGTTTCAATGGTTAGATAGAGGATTTCATGTCACTTTACAAGTATCTCCCAATTTAGTCATTCATTCCTTAAAATAGGCAACATTCCTTTTCTTTCATTTAGGATAATTTTCCCTTCTTCTGTTGGTAGTTAGACTTCTTATAGCCAATAGAAGACTAGTTTGAGAAACCCTAGTTGTCTATTGCCCCAGTTGAACAATGACATGATTAGACCATTACAACTATTTGTGTATACAACAAAGTGGCCTCCAAGTTTGTACAAACCCTGGGTTGATGAACTAAAGTTGATAACCCTAGGAGTTAAAACATTCTTGTTGCAATACTAGTGCTCATCAGTCATATAGAGGAGAAGTAGTAGATGTTTCATCCAAATATGAACGCAAGGAACAAAAATAAATATAATAGGAAGAAGAATCACATGTCCATTGACTCAAGCAACTAGGTTCAAAGTAGCTCAGACACAGATGAGAAGATTGTTTGTATATCAGTGTAGAAGTAGGTGAATCTGATTAGCCTTCAGTGATAGGAAAGGAATGAACATACCAAGATCTTCCATATAAATATGTAAGTTAAAAATACCAATATTGATGTTGTATTTGACTCTGGATCATAGGAAAATATCATTTCAATATATCTGGTCAAAAGCTGTGGATTGAATGTTCTTGGTCATCCAAGCCAATATACATTAGGTTGGGTAAATAAGGATAAAAAAATAAAGGTAACCAAATAATGCAAAATTAGATTTCCTATCAATGTTTATTTTATTGATCAAGTAGAACAAAATTTATTTCCCCTTGATGTATATGGAGTGGTGTTTAGAAGTCCCTACATGTACGTGAGGGATCCAATCTTCATGCAGAGATCCATATAGTACCAACTCGTCAAGGGTGAAAAACCATTCACATTGAATGCACACAAAGGCAAGTTGAAAATTTTGAGTGTTAACCAAGCCAAGAAGATTATCATTCCTAGGAAGAAGTATGTTGTACTATTTGTAAGATAAGATCAATCTTTAAAAGATTTAGTGAGAGTAAAGACATCCCTAGAGGGGTGTACTAAGAAAAATAAACAACAATTTGATGAGTTTCTAAAGGAATACAAAGATGTGTTTTAAGAGCCTAAAGGACTACCACCCAAGAGGGAAGTGGAGCATAAGATCCATTTATTTCTAGACTCCCCATTTAGAAACATATAATTGTATTGAAAGTATTTTATAGAAGCTAGTGAGGTGAACAAATAGTTGTAGCACCTACTAGAATAGGGCATCATTTTACCAAGTACATTACCATGTGGATTACCTGTCATATTTTTTCCAAGGAAGGATGCGACTTGGCTAATTTGTAGATTATATGGAATTGAAAAAAATTATTCACGAGAAAAAGTGCCCCTAGCCTAGAATAGATGATATTCTATATTAATTGCAACAAGTGAAATACTTCATTAAGATGGACTTAAATTCTATATATCACTAGGTTTGAGTC
This sequence comes from Pinus taeda, assembly GCA_000404065.3. NCBI lineage: Eukaryota > Viridiplantae > Streptophyta > Pinopsida > Pinales > Pinaceae > Pinus > Pinus taeda. The sequence goes on from APFE030379611.1 coordinate 52,786, forward strand.
AAAGAAGAAGATACTTGGAATATTTCCTCCAAAACTAGGAAAGGTCTTTATGATTGGTTTGTCATGAAATTCATCATATGAAATGCACTAGATACATTTATGAGGTTAATGAATGATATATGGCTCCCTTTTATAGATTTATTTCTTATTATCTATTTGGATGCTGTACTAGTATATAATGGAACATTGGGGGAGCACATATCACATTTGATGCAAGTGTTGGAGATATTAAAGAAACAACAACTACTAGTAAATCTCAAGAAGTGTGAGTTTGCACAACAATATTTGGTGAATTTAGGGTATGTGATAGGTGAAGGAGAGATGAAAATAAATCCTTCCGATATGGAGGCCACCATGAGATGGCTAGTGCCTTCTATTGTTTATCAGGCTAGGAGTTGTGTTGGGGCGAAAAAATGCATAAGTAAATTCATAGCCTCATTTTCAGTGGTAGTAGCACCACTCCACACCATAAAAAAAAGTGGAAAGAGTTTATAGTGGTGAAAGGGTTAGTAGAGGGCCTTTGAGTAACTAAACATGAATACTAATGAATCATTGTTTCTTGGCATTACCAAACTTGTTGCAAGCCTTTGAAGTGGATATAGATGCAAGTGGGGATGCTATGGGAGTGGTGTAATGCATTGAGGAAGGCATGTATGATAACATTATGAAGCATTTCATGGGACAATTCTTAACTACCCTACATATAAAAAGGATATTTATGCCTTGGTGCAAGTTGTTAAGAAGTGGAGACATTATCTGATGGGAAAGGAGATAATAATCCACATATATCACTAGCCACTACAATACCGACGATCCCAGAATAAGATATAGTAGACTGGGCATTACAAGTCGATGTCATTTCCAGAACAATATTATTCAGTGATCAAGTATAAGAAGGGAAATGGAAACAAGTTGGACAACATGCTTTCAAGGCCACCCACATCAAAGACCTTACCTTTGGGAATATGATGAAGATGGAGCCATTCATCAATGATGTATACAAAGAGGCATATTCAGATAATGAGGACTTCAAGGATCTGTTTAAATAGTTGTACACCCAAATTCATGTGCACAATGCTGATATCACCATTTACCACCATCTGGAGGACAAATTGCTCTAAAGGATATATAAGTTATGTGATCCTAAAGGTGAGTGATTGCAGTTGATTATAGAGGCTCACACCTCGAAGGTTGTAGGGAATTTCGGTAGAAGGAAGAAAATGACCAAGTTGCAGTGGTATTCGTATTGGCTCAATATGCAAGAATAGGTAGGCTCATAAGTGGATGCATGCTTTGTTGTACCACCAAGCCTAGTAATAGGAAACATGCTCTTTATAACCCCTTACCTACACACACTCAATCTTGGGAAATAATTTCAATGGAATTTTTGGGAGGTGTACCAAAAATTAGGAAAGGACATGATTAACTATTTTTGGTAGTTTTAGGTTCATCAAGATCTGTGTCTTGATGCCATATGCAATGGCTATCAATGGGAAATAAGTAACAAACTTGTTGTTTGGAATGGTATGGTTGCACTTTGGGATATCAAGGAGCATCATTTTATACGAGGACACAATATTTCTCAGTGAATTTTGGACTACATTGTGGGAGAAGGTGGACACGCAGTTAAAAAGGTATACAACATTCCATCCACAGATAGATGGATAGATAGAAGTTTGTGCATCTTTTGAGGCGTTATAATTAGAAGCATCCAAATATATTAGATGAAAATATGGTATATATGCAACACTCTTATGATATATTAGTCCACATTTATATTGGTAAGTCTCCCTTGAAACTTTTTTAGATATTTTGCACCTTGACCCTTGTATATTTCATATGGAAAACAAAGAGGAGTGAGGGAGGATCTTATAGGGGATGCCTTTAGGGATGAAAATTTTTTGAATATATATATATATATATATTATATATATAAAAGGTACAAAATACACTACAAAATCACATGAAAAATATAAGGCTACGCATGATCAACACATAATAAAGAAGTTGTTCAAGGTGGGAGACATAGTATGGCTACAATTGAACAAGGATAGGCTACATTTTCCTAATGGAAAATAAAGGCTCTATGATATTGTCCCTTGGAGATACTATAAAAGGTTGGAGATAATTCTTATAAACTTAGTCTACTCCCATGCATGTGCATTTACTTAGTGGTGAATGTGGTACATGTGAAACTCTTTGAACCTTCCATGCTAGATCAAGAAGAGGAATATGTCCTAACTTTTCTAAAGGGTTTAGCACTATATGCTGAAGTAGAGTTTCTAGAGGATAAAATTTTGTAGAAGAGGTATATAACTATGAGATAAGGGTAGCATGGATTTTGATAGATTAGGTTGAATGGAAAACTTCCAAGCAAAGCAAATTGTTAAACCCGAGAGAAGGTGCAAGAAAAATTTCCTCACCTAATTTTTATTGGCAATACTAGTTTGGAAAAAGTTTAGGTCAAAAAATTCATGATGCATTTTGAGGCCTTGAATGAATTCTTTTTTTCTGTCCTAACCCTACTTTGGACCTAGATTCCATAATGAATACGTTGATACATTTTCTATGACATAAGAATCACCTCAATCAAAATTCGTCTGAAAATTTTATGCCTCCCAAAAGTTGACCTATCGAATCTAACCATCATAATTTGAGAGGATGCTTCATGTCATCCTCCATTATTTATGGAAAATGAGTTATCCATGATATCATGATTAACAGTAATTTGGAAGAGCCCATATCATAGTTCTTGTTAAGAGTTGAGGGAGTGAAACCTAACCACTAGTAGGATATCGAGCTATGTTATAACCAGACCATTAGGAGGAAAAGGGGTTCCATTATTTTCGAGCGCATTTTGTTCCATAGACAAGTAGAGTAGTCGAGAGGGATAGAGGGAGATCATACAAAGAGGATTTGTGCATTGTACCAGCCCATAGGCCATAAAAAATATTTCTTTGTACTCATAACCATTTTCTGTTTAGAGAAAGAGAAAAAAGTGGCCTCATCTTCCAACAGGTTTTTGTCTCAAAATGGTTTCCCAGGTTATATCTTGCATCAATTATGGTTTCTGAGTTTTTATTTCATTGTTCTATATTTTCTACATAATTATAATTTGCATGCATATGAAATAAGCAATAATTTATAGATCCATAAATCTAAATAGAAATAAACCCCCATAGTGTATATTTTGTATTTTAAGTATAATTTTATCGTATCTGTTGTGAAAAATTTTCCATGGATATTTTATGACAATTGAAATATCATAACCATGTGGATCATACATCATAATTATTCCAAATAAGGATGGGACTTGGTGAATGATTAGTTATTACATAGAATTAAATAATATTACATTAAATAATAGGTACATTATGCCTATGTTGACTATGTTGAACCACCCAACATATCAGGGGATCTCCCTGGTAAGAAGTCCCAATTAGATCTCAAACTGTTTGGAGTAGGAGTCCTAGCAGTGGGTAGTACAGTAGTGCCTCGACTACGCTAGTGTGCAGAGGTAAGTATGAAAATTTTGTCGAAAGAAAGTGTGTGACCTTGTAGTGAGTCAAGTGAGATGTGTGGGGGTTCAAACACACATAGGGGAAAAGGAAGTGTGTACCTTAGAAGCCTATAATATTACGCATCCTGAAAGGAACACAGAAGTGGAATAGTCCATAATCCAAAGTGACAGGTTAACAAAACAACACATATTCAACAAGATTCATACAGTTGCATACAAAATAGTTCATATGAAAATGTGTAAGTTAAATAACATACATTGCTAAAGTAACCAGAATAGTCAAACTACAATGAAAGCATATGAATGAAAATGTATTGGCTCAGTTATATTATTAAGTGAAATTTCCATCAATAAATACACCATTGACAACCACTAGCCCTAATAGTGGAACATTACAGTCAACACCACCTTCTCCTCCAAATATATGTACTTGTTCTATGCTTTGGAGAAGCCAAGGCTCGTCACAATACTCTCCAAGCCTTCTCTAAGCAATTCCTAGTGAAAATCTTGGCTCCCAAAAGCCTGTACAATGAGTTATGAGGTTATATATATAGCAAAGGGTGGGGTTACTGGTGAGCTCCAGTATTGTAGTAATAATGTTGCAACTTCTAGGGCTCTCTTCTTTACTTTTATCAACCCAGTAGTTCCTAACAAACTTGGAAGCGACAGTGTTGTATGCACAAGTACTAGCTGTTACTATAGGTTGTCACTTGATCGGCTGGCACAAGTTCAGTAGGAGCTTAAACCAACTTCTATGAGTTCTCAGAAGAATCTTTTACTGTGATGGCAGAAGACTAATTCTACAGGGGCTATTCTACTTGCAGAAAGAGAATGAAAATTGAAATGGAACTCAAGCCCTAGCAAACCCTAGAAAACCTTAATCATGCAAGAAAAGAGATGGAAACTACTGAGATGAGTGTCATTGATTACTGAAAAGATAAATTGCATTTATTCAAGCTACTTTTGAAGAGAAATGGAAAGACATCACCATTTTGCGATTTTGAGTATTTTTATGCGGATTTATTATGCTTGTGATTTGACTAATTGTGACTGTGCAGTGGTTTGGTGGCAAAGGAAAATGGAGTTGGCTTTTGCAGATGATGAAGAAGGTGTGGGGAGCTCCTAAGAAGTCCCTATTACCCTTCTGGAGACTTCCATTGTGATCAGACTTCGAAAAATCACTCGTATGGAATTCTACAGGAGGCTACAGGGGATCTACAGGAAGTTCTACAGGAGGAGGCCGAAAGTGATTTTTGGAGGTTTGAAGGTGAAAAAATGGCGGGAAAAAGGAAATGAAGGCTAGATGAAGGTGTTGGAGGGTCTAGGACTCTGCTAATGAAGATTAAGAATGAAGGAGAGGGTTGGATTTGTTTAAAGGGAAAGAAAGAAACTTTGCACAAAAATACAGAAATTAGGACAGTTTGGAGAAATGTGGTGAATGAGTGATGGGATCTATGAAAAATTAGATGGTACAAGTTGTGCTATGGAGGGATGACAAGCTAGAATGTTTTTCAAGTCAGCTGCACACCTACTTCTTAAAACTGAACCAAACAAGAATCGAAAATCAGAGTTTGTCTAATTTGACCTAAAATTTGACCTAAAAACAGAAAAGTACTGGGCAAAACTTTATGAACAGGAAAATATGTAGGAAAGCCATGGTAAATGAACAAGAAATGGTCTAAGCATGTGGAACCAAGCAAATATCAGCCTCTCCAACTCAAAACATTACACTAGTGATTACATGGAAGGCAAAAAACATGTTTTTGGTGGCAGCAATATTGCCTTGTCCTCAATAAAACATGTTTTTGGTGGCAGCAATATTGCCTTGTCCTCAATTCATGGTCCCAAGGAGGGAGAAAGGGGACCAAGACCGATTGCTAGCCTTTTTGGATCTTTCTCTATTACCACAACAAACTATTTAAGAAACATGAATCAAGAACAACTAATTTAACCATCAAAAGCAACCTATCTTACCAAAGCAAGATTTAACCTAAACAAAAAAAATAATCTTATGAATGCAAGAAAAAACATATAAATACACAAAGGAGGTGCTGGGCAGTTTGGGTTGGGCCCTAACCCAAGAGCTTCAGCCCTCTAGAAAAGATCAATGTTGGTTCAAAGTTGGATTCATCTTCATTGATAAAAAAAATAATAGTTACATCGTAAAACTGTCTGCAAAAAGAGCTCAGAAATGAGCTAAGTACAAGACTGCACAAAAGTGTGAAAATAGACGATGAAATGGATAAAATATAACTAAAAAAACTAAGGCCCTAAGCCTTCTTATTTATACAAATAGGGACTTCCAACATTCCTCCTAAAATCAAGGAACGCGGCTTCTTAGAACTGAAGATAAACAACAATCCTACTTGAGTTGCTCGGATGCCCCTTGGAATCATCAATGTGGCCCTTTGTGCTCTAAGTTTTTGATGGAGAAATTTAGGTAAGGATTCATAAATGAAGGGGATACCCTCCTACAAATCCTATCCCTTGTTATTCCTCGAATTTGGCTACCAAATGCTCATTAAACCTTTGATTTTGTCTCAAAATTGACCAAATATCTGCATAAAGCACACATTAGACTTTTTGGCTTAATGACTAACCCAATTCACTCTATTAGCATAAATATATTCAAAAACATGCAATAAACTAATGAGAGTGGTGGATTAAGTCACAATAAGACGCAAAATGAGCCCATATAATTACCCATTTTTGGAGCTCATCATCACCCCCCTACTGAATGGGTTGCTCATCCTCTGAGAAACTAGTCTAACTCTTCATCCTTGATGGCTCTAACAAATTCCCTAACATCCCATGCTACTGATGTGATATCCTCCTCTTTATCATGGAATCCTACCTTTCTATCCACCTCCTCCCACTGTTGTCTTTCTTCTTCCTCTTTTCCCTCTTCTTTTGTCTTCTCTGCCTTTGCTAGCTTTGCTTCATCAAGCTCTGTTTTGGTTTCCTTCTCATCTTGTTTAGTTTCTGGCTTCTCTGCTTTAATCTTTTTCTTTTCTATTGTGGGTTTCCTCCTCTCTACTCTGTTTTTCTTCTTTTCCTTCTTCTAATTGAATATTCTATGCTTTCTCAGGGATTTCCTTCTCGAGTTCCCCTTTTTGTTCCTCCTCTTCACTTCCAGATGGACTAAGGTCATCAGTGAGAGTTTTTATATCATCATTTTTTAGTCATGTTCCTAAAAATCTCCCAGGTTATGGGGATTGTGTAAGTGATGATGTTCAGAGATTGCTGGAATATATCAGGTGAGGAGGAAAGCAACAAATTTCAAACCCAGAAACAGAGAAACAACTGAGGTTTTCATTCTAGAACTAGAGAGAGAGTTTTTTTTGTGGTTCTTCTTTTCAAAAACAAATTTCAATTTTCCTGCCCTTCAAACTCTGTTCTCAACCTTCCTTTATTCTTGGTTGTTGGAGAAATCAATATATATATATATATATATAATATATATATAATATAATATATAATATATATAATATATATATTATTAAAAACAACACGGAGAGCAAGGTAATGTTTTTTCTTTCTCACAAATTAAACAGACTTCCCAATGCAACTTCACTTTTTTACAGGCTTGATTTTCTATGGTTGCATCCCTTCTTTACACAACAGAATCCCCCAGAGGAGAAAGAGACAGACTTTTAGTGCAGAGAGTAAAATGGAGAGACTGTATATATTTCAGAAAAACACAAGCAGACTTTTGTTTTTACTTTCCCTCTCTTTTTAACTCAGTACTTTGCTTCTAATCCCACCACCTTGTGTAGATATATCACATGCAGAGTGGGTTTCTGAGCCTACCTCTTTTTGAGCTCGAATTTGGCAAAAAATTTGAATTTTCCCCCTGCAGAGCTGCTCTCTGGCCTTCCTATAGAAAGGCTCATGTAGACTGTGTTTCTGCTCCTGTAGAGCCCGATAAGTGGGAGGGTTTTGAAAACTAGTAGAGAGTGACTATTTCAATGTTCTGAAGGTGGTGGGTGAGTTGTTGTAGCCAAGAACTCATCGATGCCAATGAAAACAAAAGGTGGTGAGAGTGTTTCAAGGAGGAGTTATTGTGGTTGTTTATGTAGACTTCCGGTGATGGAGGGTGAGCTGGCCAAGTGTACGTTGGCCCCCTTTAGATTGTTTCTCCCCACTATAGTGCTATCATGAAACTTTATGCTACCTGCCCATAATCACTTCCATCAATTATGTTGGAGTTTAAACAGCTACCACTACCTGTTTTCAGTTTTCTTCTAGAGTTGGCTGAGCACAAGTGCCAATTGCACCCTCTGAGCGCTATTTGAACTAGACGAGGCGCTACCTAAACTAGATGATGGTGGCCAGTTAGCTAGCCATCAATCTCATTTAATTACAACCATCTTACTTGTCCATGCAGTTTCTGAATTATACGCATGCAACATAGGAACGGGTTTCGTCACTTACCTGTTAGTCGCTACCGTGCTGTTGCATGCTCAGAATTTGGAACTTTTTTTTTTTTTTTTTTTTATTGTTGTTGTTGTTGATGCTCGTGGCCTCTGAATTGGTGATTTGGCTACTCCATGTTGGTGATGTTTGATCAGGAACCACTCCTTATACGTTGTATACATCTTGGTTGCACCGATTCTGCTTTTGGAGCTTTCTTTTTAAGGGTATCAGCTGCTATGCTTTGTTGTTGTCTGATGTGTGATTGTTTTTCTTGGTTGGATCTGATCTTCAGGAGTCTGCTTCAACCTTTAGATTTGCACCTCATGCTGGTGATGCTAGATTTTAATCGGATAGTGACTTGTTTTGTCCATATCTTGCAAATGGTAGACTGGATTGACCTGAAATTTTCTGACCATGTTTCCATCATCATTATGCACCTCCCATAGAAAAATTATTTTCAATGGATGCACGGATTTCGAGAAAGATTGAAAATAGCTGAAGGTGATGGAGGCCAATTTCTTGGAAACTATGCACTGGAATTGGCTGAAATTTCTTGGTCATGTTACTATCACCTATATGCATCTCTCCATGAAACAAGTTTTTAAATGGATGCACGAATATGGAGAAAATGCAAAAATGGTTGAAGGTGATGGAGGCTAATTTCTGGGAAACCATGCACTGGAATTGGCTAAAATTGCTTGGGCATGTTGCCATCATCCCTACACAACTCTCCATGAAAAAATTTCTTAAATGGACGCACAGTTTTCAAGTTAGGGAAACAACAAATTTCTTCTCTATGTATTTTTGTATCAAAGCATTCTGCAGTTTTTTCGACAGTACGAAAAAATGAGCTTGGGCTGTAATGTAGAATTGGAAATGATGGAAGAGAGGTTTGAAGATTGCAGGGGGATTTATAAACCCTTTATGAAGCTTCCATGTTCCCTAAACTTCTTTTAAAATCCATCTCTAGCTCTCTGTAATTTCTACAGGAGTCTCCTGTAGAAAACATAGTTTTCAGAAAAGAAGTACAGTGATGTGGAAAGAATGTCAAGAATGATGGAGAAGGGTGAGGGAAGGTAGGATAGATGTTGTTATTGGTTTCAGAGCTTTCTTGGCACCAACTGCTACCTGTTGAAGTTCTCCTGCAAACCTACAATGCAACTAGAAATTCAATTTTTTTTTTAAACAACTAGGGTGCCTGAAGGAGGTTTTCACCCTAATTGCCTACATTGGGCGCCTCCAAGGGAGGTTTTCACCCAGGGATCTTATTCTCTTTTTATTTTATCTTCTTGCCAAACCATTGACTGCCTCATGAAGGTTTTCAACCAGTGAGCCAATATGAGGTGCCTCCGAAGAGGTTTTCACCTTAGATTTTTATTTTTTTCCTCCTATTTTCTCATTTTTTTATTTTTTCTCTACCCTACCCTACTTGAAAAACAAAATCATTTTCAAGTATAAGAATACTTCCAATGGAGCCATGCGCAAATCAAGATGATAGACAAAATGATGTGGAGGCTTGAAATGCATGCTTTGATATGTATCAGGATTTCAGACACCAAATGTTTTGACTTTGAAAGGATCAATCATAGTTGAGGAAGAGAGTACTACTGCAACTTAGTGACCGTCTGGAACCATATCTCAATATAGCTATGATGTCCTTGGTCCTTTTGCTGATTTAGATCATTCTTCATGTCACCTTCTACCATGACCTTCACATCTTCCTCTGTTTGTTGATTTTTCTCTTGAATACATGGAGGATTTGATGGTAGCCATGAGGGAGCTCTTATATTCATCAATTGCAGCCCATGGTTCCTTGATCTTCTCTTTTGTATCTTCTTCTGCTAGATGTGGTCCTTCAATGATATCAATATAATCTCTTTTTTCCAATACTCCTCCCGAGCTATGGTGAATATCATTGAGCTCAAGAGGAGCTATTTGGAAGTGTTGTACCTCAGCTTTGCAATTGAGTTGAGCTACTCCAATGTGTGGGTTTGGAAATGGTGGTTCCCCACTATATACTTGTTGGGCATGTCTACTATTCTGGTTTAGGTTCGGTTGAACAGGTATTTGGGGTTGCCTTGGTGGAGTAGGAGGCAATGGTTATGGTTGAGCAGGTGGTGGAGGCAAAAGAGTGGGAGGAGAGTTGTACTGGAGCCTCCACCCTTAATGAGGTGCATTCCACTGAGGCTGTGACTGAGCATAGGGGTGAAATGGATGAACAACTGGTTGGGCATAATATGGATATGTAAGGGACCAAGGAGGAGGCACGGACCAGGAAGGATGAGCAAGGGGGGCCCAAGAAGGTATAGAAGTGACTTGGTTGGGGTTATAGTATGCCTGAGATGTCCCTTGCATCCCCTGCTAATATGGTCTAGGTCCATGCAACCTCCTTTGGTCTATGTAATAGGTCTGTTTAGTGACTACTTCAGCCCCTTGGTAGATAGCTTTAAATCTGGGCAAGGAAGGGCTCTTGTCTGTAGAATGATTTTCTTCATAGATTGAACAAACCTCTATAGATTTCCATGGGCATTCATTCCTAGGATGCCTCTTGGTGCACCTAGGACAAAATATGGCCAAAGCCCTCTTTGCTTCCTCTTGTTTTTCTTTTATATGTATGGCAAGAATCTACCTCATATCGCTCTTGAAATCTTCTAGCCGATTCTCAAATTTACTTCTAAGAGATGAGTTGGAAGACAAGGTACTAATCCCAACATTTCTGTTTTCAGCCATTGGCTCCAGAGGAATGTGTTTCTTCTTCTTCTTCCACCTATAGGTTCTTCAAATATGTTTGGCTGCTACCTAAGGGTGTTTCTTTATTGCAGCCACCGAAGAAGAGAGAAGGTTGGCTATGTGAAGCAGTGAGGATGTTGGGCAAACATTTTTCTGAATTATCTCTACTCCTACGAGGCATGAAAGGAAATCTCTTTTTGGGTGATTTATTTATTTATTTATTATTATTATTATTATTATTATTATTATTATTATTATTATTTTCTACTTGTACCTACAAAACTGAAATGGATTGAACAACAAATTGCAACTAATTGAAATGAACTTGCTAAAATGAAATTGCAGAATTGAAATGAAAGCAGGAAATGACTAATCTACGTTTGCTGAAATGGAAATTGCAGAATTGAAATAAAACCAGGAAATGCCTAATATACGCTTGCTGAAATGAAATTGCGGAATTGGAATGAAAGCATTAAATGTCTAATATACGCTTGCTGAAATGAAATTGCAAAATTGAAATGAAAGCAAGAAATGTCTAATCTACACTTGCTAAAATGAAATTACATAATTGAAAGGAAAGCAGGAAATGTATATTCTACTTTTGGAGAAATGAAATTGCAGAATTGAAATGAAACAACTACTTTACTCTTGCTGAAATAAACTACTTAGTAGAATGTTGCAGTAGAAAATAGAAGAAAACCAATAATCACAAATACTCTGACGCTTCCCTGGAAACAACACCAAAAAGAGTGGTGAGCTCTAGTATTGTAGCAATAATGATGTAACTCCTAGGGCTCCCTTCTTTACTTTTATCAACCCGGTAGTTCGTAACAAACTTAGAAGCGATCGTGCTATATGCACAAGTATTAGCTCTTACTGCAGGCTGTAACTTGATCAACTGGCACAAGTTCATTGGGAGCTTAAGCTAACTTCTATGTGTTCTCAGAAGAAGCTTTTACTGTGATGGCAGAAGACTAATTTTACAAGGTCTATTCTACTTGCAGAAAGAGAATGAAAACTGAAATGGAACTCAAACCCTAGAAAACCCTCGAAACCCTAATCGTGCAAGAAAAGAGATGGAAACTACTGAGATGGGTGCCATTGATTACTGAAAAGGTAAATTTCATTTATTCAAGCTACTTGTGAAGAGAAATGGAAAGACAACATCTTTTTACAATTTTGAGTATTTTTATGTGGATTTATTATGCTTGTGATTTGACTAATTGTGACTATGCAGTGGGTTGGTAGCAAAGGAAAATGGTGTTGGCTTTTGCAGATGATGAGGAAGGTGTGGGGAGGTCCTTAGAAGTCCCTAGTACCCTTGTAGAGACTTCCATTGCGATTAGACTTTGAAAAATTGCCGGCATGGACTTCTACAAGAGGCTACAGGGGATCTACAAGAAGTTCTATAGGAGGAGGCCGAAAATGATTTTTAGAGTTTTGAAGGTGGAAAAATGGTGGGAAAAAGGAAATGAAGGCTTGATGAAGGCATTGGAGGGTCTAGGACTCTGCTAATGAATATCAGGAATGAAGGAGAGGGTTGGATTTGCTCAAAGGGAAAGAAAGCAACTTTACACAAAAAAACAGAAATTAGGACAATTTGGAAAACTGTGGTGAATGAGTGAAAGGATCTATGAAATATGAGATGGTACAGGTTGTGCTATGGAGGGATGACAAGCTGAAATGTTTTTCAATTGAGTTGCACACCTACTTAAAACTGACCCAAGCAATCACCGAAAAACAGAGTTTGTCTAATTTGACCTAAAATCTGACCTAAAAACAGAAAAGTATTGGGCAAGACTTTATGAATAGGAAAATATGTGGGAAAGCCATGGTAAATGAATAATAAATAGTCTAAGCATGTGGATCCAAGCAACTATCAGCCTCTCCAACTCCAAACATCACACTAACAATTACATGGAAGGCAAAAAATGTGTTTTTGGTGGAAGTAGTAGTGCCTTGTCCTCAATTCATGGTCCCAAGGAGGGAGAAAGGGGATCAGGACCTGCTAGTAGCCTTTTGGGATCTTTCTCTGTTACCACATCAAACTATTTAAGCAACTTGAAGCACGAACAACTCATTTAACCATCAAAGCAACCTATTTTACCAAAGCAAGATTTAACCTAGACAATAGAAATCAACTTATTAATGCAAGAAAAAAACATATAAATACACAAAGGAGGTGTTGGGCAGCTTGGGTTGGGCCCTAACCCAAGAGCTTCAACCCTCTAGAAAAGATCAATGTTGGTTAAAAGCCGGATTCATCTTCATTGATAAAAAAAATAATAGTTACATCACAAAACTGTCTGCAAAAAGAGCTCAGAAATGAGCTGAGTATAAGACTGCACAAAAGTGCGAAAATAGACGATGAAATGGCTAAAATATAACTAAAAAAATTGAGGCCCTAAGAATTCTTATTTATACAAATAGGGACTTCCAACAGTCCTCCTAAAATCAAGGAACTCAGCTTCTTAGAACTGAAGATAAACAACAGTCCTACTTGAGTTGCTCGGCTGCCCCTTGGAATCATCAATGTGGCCCTTTGTGCTCTGAGTTTTTGATGGAGAATTCAAGGTAAGGGTTCATAAATTAAGAAGAAACCCTCCTACAAATCACCTCCCTTGTTCTTCCTCGAATTTGGTTGCCAAATGCTCATTAAACCTTTGATTTTGTCTCAAAATTGACCAAAAATCTGCATAAAGCACACATTAGACTTTTTGGCATAATGACTAACCCAAATCACTCTATTAGCATAAATATATTCAAAAACATGCAAAAAAATAATGATAATGGTGGATTAAGTCGAAATAAGAGGCAAAAAGAGCCCATATAATTACCCATTTGCGGGGCTCATCAATTAGCCTTGAAATTCCCCTTTGACTCTTGGACTACCCTCATGAATCTTCGCATTACATAGTGATTGTTCAAGTTCCACTAGTGACACTTAGAATTTCACTTACAAAATATTTACAATAATACAATTTCCACATATACCCATGTGGGACAAAATAAGCTTGATTTAGCCTAACAAGACAAGCAACATCACTCGTGGTCTTGGGGAAAGACAAACTCAGTAAGATCCTTGTGATGGTCTTCGACGATGAACTAATACCAATATTGGTATTGCGCAATCATGTCCCTTTATTGTTTAGTGATGTCTTTATCGAAGTGGAATCTTTCCTCCATGGCTTCTGGGTATATGGTTCTAAAAGATTTGTCTAGTTCACCTAAAGCATGTGAAACATTGTCATTAGTGATGTTGGACCATTGATGTACTTCTGCATGTTCTCTATGCTCAGTTGCAAATCATCACTAGTGGCTTCAAGCATCAACTACTCTATGTACGCTTTGACCTCTAGCATGACTTGGTTTTTCCTCATGGTTTGAGTGAGGGTTTTGGGGGAAGGGATCTTGTGTGTCCTCACTATGAAATCAAAACTCCTGTACAACCATGCATAGGAAGCCTCAATGCTGCTGATGAGCTAAGGGAGCTACTCATACTTCCATATCAACATTTGAATTCGTGTTTTGTCTAACTCTTCCTACGACTTCATCATATTTTGCAAGTAAAGTGAGGCTCCCTTGTACCTCATTTTCTAGTCCTATACATGTGCAATATCATTGTGGATGTCTTTGAGAGTTTGGGTTGTCTTCACCCACTACTGCTGAAAACTGCATAGATGGACAACTACTTTGTGCACGGTGAAAAATATTCTATATAGTGTTCGCATGGTGGTCTCCAAAGTTGATATCTTCGGAAGCATTTATATCTTCATTTGTGCCATAACAAATCCTGAGAACTGCTCTGTTATCTACCTGATATCTCGCAAGTCCTTCACCATCTAATCATTCTCTGTAATTAATAGCTTGACCTTTGAACTCGTGTATTTTTCATAAGCCTATGAAGCCTCAACCATGGAATTTGTATGTCTTCTAGCATCTCATACAATCACCCTTTCCTCTACGTGTGTAGGTGATGTGTGATCATCTCAGAGTTTCTTTCTTCGTGCCTATACAATATTGTGTTGTGACTTGTCTAATGACAGACTGTACACATCCATCTTTGGATCATCATCAAGGAGAACAACCTCTCCTTCCTTGCTCAGAACTGACTGTGATTCTGGAGGTGGGGGAGACTGTGGTGAAACCTTGGATACTCTTGGAATGAGATCAGTGTCTTGGTCCTATGGCTCTGGTTTTGTCTCCATGTTTGTTGCCTCAACCATCTGCTCAACCTACTAAGAAAATTCCTGAACATGCACTTGCTCACACTCTTCTTCATCTGCTGGTTGCTTTGTTGTCTCAACCTATATAGGCACAATTTTCTTTGTTAGTGCACCTTGTCTTTCCTTCTATTCCTGTTTCATCTTTTCTTCCCTTTCTCTCCTCCTAATCTCTTTCTCTACTTTCATCTTCCTTCCTGTTTCCTGCAACTTCCTCTCTACATCCTCCAACCTTTGCTTCTCTCTCTTCCTCCTGTTAGTGCTCAAATCTGCCTTAGGCTGAAATAAGGCAAGACTCAAGGCCACATCAAACCACGCTCAGCCTCGTAGCTAGCCCTACGAGGACAGGAGAGGGTTCGCTCCGGGTCAATCTCAGCAAAAGATAATCAATGAGGGTCGAGATGACTGAATTGATGACTAATTTTAGGCTAGGTATGAAGTACAAAGAGTTGAGAATTAATTTTTAAAGGTTTTGTTGAATTCAAGGGAAAGACAAATTTGGCTGCAGAGATGAGGCACAATTTTTGTAGAGGTCTACTTGGGGCAAGATAGGCGATTGTTTCGATGCCTTAAAGTAAGTGAGATGGGTAGATCAGACTGTTGAGGAGCTAAGGAGAGCAAGGAAGTCTCAAGGATTCTCCTTAAACTGAAGAAAACATGGAAAATTAAACAAATTTAAAGGTAGAGCATAGCAAATTTATGGCTTCTACCTTAACAATTCATATGTTTTATTGCAGAATATGAAATAAGGAAAATGGTACACATACACAACTTACAAATACTGAGAGAAACACACCATCAACACATAAAGCCACATGAATCCCAAATAGTGCTGCAAAACCTTGGTCTTTCCTTTGCCAAAAATGCAGATAAGATATGTACAATAGAGTGTCAAGCTATTCCCAAGAGTCCAACCTCTCCAACCTCTGAAAATGATTGAGATATTACATCATATAAACCATCCTAATTCCTTTCCTTGCCTCTAGGGGTCGAGCTCATCATTCTAGGAGCTGTTTGAACTAATTCTAAACAAGGAACTGAAATCTAGGTAGTCAAACAACTTACCCCTATATGCTAGGAAACTAATTCATTCAGTTAATTTTTACCTTTTAGTGAATGAATCCTCTAGAACAAGTAAAAATGTGCCAAAGTTACATCATAAACATCAAATTACATCAAGTTTGGGTCAAACATCACATCAGGAGGTGAAACTAGTCATAACTGGCCGAAATTTTGAGTTGGAAGGTGAAAATTTGACCAAAAAACTTTGTGCGCCGCGCGCCTTTCCACCTGCTTTTGGGGCACTTCCTGACATCCAAATTGAGCTCAGGTTGGCTTGTTGGAAAGCCTTGGATGTCTAATTTCCAATATAAGTGGAATTTTCCAATTTTGTCTCCATTTGCCCCTCCAACGGTGGATTCTCCCAGAAGTACTTCCTGCTGGTGCAAAAAGTGGCAGAAAGGTGATTTTCATGATGTTTTTGAGCTTTTGATCACCCAAAACTTGATGAAATTCCTTGGAAATGGTTGAGCATGTGTATTTCATCATGAAAAATCCAAAAATATAAGCCACTTGTGATTTAGACACATTGAGCCAAAAAACCTGTTTCGCAAGCCAAAAATTTTGAAATGACGAAAGTTTCTCCAAATTTGCCCAAAATTGGAGTGAAGACCCTCCATCATGTATCATGATCAACTAAAGAAGCCTCAGCCAAAACTCGAAGCGGATCAGGCCTTTTGCATTTTTTTTTTGCGCTTTGCTCAAATGCCTCTTGAGGATCTTCATTCTCGCTTTGCAAACATGCATGCGAGACCAATAGTGAGTCTTCATGTGGTGAAGCATGTCTTTGTCCTTATTTGCCTTCGCAAACAACTTCTCCAGATGAAGGTTAACATGTATGAGCATAGACTCTTGATCAGCCTCTATCTCCTGCTGAATGGGTGTCATCTCATTTAGGCTTCTTTGGGCAGCCTGTTGGTCTTCACGGATGTTTTTCCACTTCTATGAGGCCTCCAGGGTGCATTTTCTTCCGTGGGTGAGTTGCTTTGGGTTTCCACCTCATAGTCGGATGAATGATCAGATGACATGATTGATGCTATGAAAACTGTCTTGGAGAAGTAAATGCTAGTCACAAAACTATGTTGGACTGCTATTGTGATATGATTGAAATCTGCCTACCAAGGGGAAAATGCAACAAGGGACTGTTAGGAAAGGGAAATATGAAGGGATTAGGGGATATTAGGATATATTTTGTTTAGGGAAATGTGGGAGGGTTTGGGAGGTTTATATAAGTTAGGGTTGGGGGTTTGTGCATTTGGCAATGGGTGGAAGGGAATTGGGGATAGGGGTTTAGTAAGTTTAGGGGATAGGGAACAATAACATTCAAGGGGAAATGGTATATGGGAGATGGGCATGATGGAAAAAGGGGATAATGTGATGGAGGGGGAGCCTTGGTAATAAAACGATGTATGTGCAACCCTTAACAACAGTTGCCTTGAGGATTTTTAGAGGTAGGGTTTAGATGTTTTGTAGTAGAAGGGAGGGATTAGGATTTTGAGGAAGGATAGTGTAGGGTTTTTATGAGGAATTATTGGAAAAATATTGGTGAAAATAGGGGATGGGAAACAAAGGGAAAAAGAAAACCTTGGCAACAGTGATTTTTGAAAACCTTACAGCAAAGTTGGCACTTAAATCCTTATAGAAAATTTATGAACAAGGAGGTTTTTTACACTTGGTTTTTCATGGCAAATATAGCATAATTCTTTTACATAAACCATCCAAAAACCAAGAACAAGCCGTGATGTAAGCCTACCTGTGATTTAATGCGTGAGAAGAGGTGATTTGAGTGGTTTCTGGGCAATTTCAGGCATAAACTCCTATGCACCGCAGGCCTCAACCAACGTGCCGCGCACTCCTGATGCGCTATGCACATGTTAAATTGCACTGAAAAATGTTGCCTGATGCGCCGCGCGCACCCAGCTACATAGTGAATTTTGCAGGAGGCTTTTGGAGGCCTTCCTGGTGTCGAAATTGGGCATATGATAGCTTGTTGGAACGGTATTTGAGTCTAACTTCCAGAACAGCTAGAATTTTTTAATTTGGAGTTCATTTGCTTTGCCAAAAATCAAATCTCCCAAGACTGGTCAAAATGTGCCAAATGAGGCTGCCTCAAGGTAGAGTGCTGTTGCAGTCAACTTTTGAATGCCTTCCTCAACTCCAAATTGAGCTCATGAGAGCTCATTAGAAATATCGTTGTGCCTAGTTATCATTTGACTCATCAATAAAGTCATTTGGCCAACCACGCTAGGCGAAAACTTGATTTTCCCAAGGTCACTTCAGAGGTGCATCAATTCTCCTGAGGCAACAATATTTTTGACATTTCTCTAAAACCATGACACCTGTGTAAAACGTGAAGGAGGTTTTTCTTCTTTGGAATGTTATGGACCAAAACCTCTGTCCATTTTTCAAAACTCATCTTTTATTGCTCTGGAACATCTTTTGAGTGAAACTTATCCCGATGTATGAAACAAGGGATTTTGTCGAAATGAAGCGAAATGAAGGGGATAAGGGGCTTCTAAATTCTTGGGGAAATTATTCGAAGTAGGGAGAGATGTTAGGAAGTAGGGTAAAGTCGAATTATAGAGATTGAGTGAGGGGAAGGGGTCCAAAAGGGCAAAACACAGGCCCAACGTAGAAAATTGCCAGGTTGTAGCAAGAAACTACGGTTTGTGCAAAAATGAGGAATTTGGGGGATCTGAGTGATGGGAAGTGTTTAATATGGTACATGAAGGATAGGGGAAGGTGTATGAACATCTGGATACAAGTTTTGCTGATGATTTGGCCATCCAAGATAAATTTCCTTCAAAACCCTAGGAGAGGGAAATGAACCTTACCTAGGCACAACTAAAGCGTGAACAAGGTGTAAAATGACCCAGTGGAACTTGACATGATGATAGCAACCTTCTGAATGATGATAGACTCAGCTGAATAGTGACATAGACTGACATTTGGGCAACTTTGAAAGGGGTGAAAGCAAACCATAGACCTAATGCCTAGTGACCAAATTTTGCTTGAAGACTTATTGAAATAACAAAATTTGACCTTGACACCTTAAAATCACTTTGTAAGAGCATGTTTGATCACTGGAGGAAGGCTGCAAAGGCTAACACTAACATTGGCTCCGATGGAGATGGTAGCTCCTTGGAGGTGCCAAGAACGGCAGATCTTTGGGAGAGTAGACCAGCTTCTTATCCATTGGGCAATGGAGTCAAAAACTCAAACTGAAATGCATGACTGAAAACTGATGACTTGATGACACAAATTGACTCTCACTCAACTAAGAACTGATTCGATACTTAAACACAACTGACAAACTAGAAATGATGCTCAAAGTGGAGCTTATTCATCAAAACCTACTCTAACAGTTTCATTCATCACCTGATCAAGTGAAATGAAACAACCAATGCAACCAAGTAAGTATTCCATCCGTTGTTCGAATTTTCTGCAAGTGCTCACTTATGAACAACAAGCGAGAACTACTAAAAGGAAACTCCCATGACCACTTGGAAACAGATCCGTTGAATGATATGGATCCTCTATCCACCTCCAAAAACACTGCATAAGGATCTTGAAATTCAAGCACACTGGAACTTAGCTCATCTAATGGATTACTTCTCGTTTCCTCATACCATGAATGCAATTTTTGATCTGAGCCCTGTGACAAGACCTCTGCTGAAAATGAAAAAGTAACCGGCTGCCGGATGAAGTTTGAATCAGTACATGTTTCAAGCTCACATATAGTTAATGGAGAAAGACTTTGACTGCAAACCTCATCCAAAACATCAGTTATTAGATCATTAAAAACTTGAAAAGACTGTTGTAATATATCCATTGAAAATGTATGACATCCTTCTAGCTGTTCATCTTTTTCTTGAGAGATTTTACGAAGATTCTGCCTTATAAACTGAAATGCTTCGAAACAAAAGGTTATATAATCTTCCTGCATCATCAAATCATGTATTTCATCTTCCACACCTTCATCTATAATCTGCCCTTCAATTTCATTTGGTGGCTGCAATTCTAATGCTACAGGCTGCTCAAGAATTTTATTATCTGTCTCATCCTCAACATTAACGCTGAGAGATTGTTGATTTGTTGTAGGTTGTTCATTTGAAAAATTACTATGCAATCTATCCTTCAAAAACTAAAATGATTCAAAACAGAATGGTACGGAGTCACCTTGAATCCTTAAATCATGTGTGTCCACTTCCAAGTCTTCAGCTGCAACTTCACAATCAATGGCTTTCGGGGGTTGCAAATCTGAGTATGAGAAGTCTTGAACAAAATTTTCATTGCTCTCAAGATGATTCAAATCAAGACTTGTTGACATTTGATTTCTGATTGCATGGTAGTTATCTCTGATGAACTGAAACGAATCAAAACAAAAAGGCAAAGATCCTTTAATTACTTCAAACTTTGATTCACTTTCCTCATCATTGTCATAGTTGATATGCATCGGTTGATCACTGTATTCGGGCTACTAAAAGTGAACTTCCTCCTCGCACAAACTAGCTGCTGATTCGTCTGCAAGATTAGCTTCTTTTTGGAGAACATAATCATCATCATACTGATCAAACTGAGGCAATTCATCATCAAACATACACATCATATCAACAACTCTCTCTTCTTCACAATGATCTATAAAACAATCACTATGACAACTGGGATCAGAAACAAAATGTTGTAGGTCAGCCGCTTGTTCTTGACTGTCACTTTCATTTTTTACAGTCATTTTCCACACCATCTCTTCTACTACATTTACGAAAAGATTAAGATTCTCCTCTGAAAGTGTCAACTGCTCTGAAATATTCTTCTTTTCTTCTTCCTTCAACCTTGCCCTCAAGATTAGCAAATGAGCCTCTACATTCACTGCCTTGTTCTGCATCTGGTGAAGTGTTGCAATATTCTTTTCTCTCAGCTGAAACTCCATTTCCGGATCAAAGGCACTCAGGTAGTGCAAGAGAGAAGATTTCGGAGAAGGTCTTATATCAACTGGCATCGAATAATAAACTTGGTTACATCTGGCTGAAAACTGTTGTACTGTCTCCCCTGGTAGTCTTTTCAGTTGGTTATACTCTTCTATAATAAGGAAAAGGTTCTGCCTGATCATCCACCCGTCGAGAAAAACTTTGACAAATTGCTGGAAATATGAAATGCTTGCATCAGGAAAGGTTTTGAACCAACTCTTGACTTTGGCTTGCAAAGAAAGAGCAAAAAGCCTTATATTAACATCTTCTTCATCAACTTCAAAAAGATCTAGAAAAGACTCAAAATTCTTCACATGTTGCTCAGCGTTGACATTCTTACTTTCACCATCGAACCTTAGCAAGTATAGATCATATTTTTTGGGGAAAGCATGGAGAACAGAAGGTAAAACAAGAGGTTTATACCGATCTGGAATTTTACAAGGTGTAGGGGTATGTACAGCAGGTGTAGAATCAGTCTTGGTCTCTTGAGGTTCATCAATCTGAAGATGGTCATCACAAAATTTAGAAGAAAGGTCTTAATCAAGCTCAAAGGTATGAAAATATTTGGTATTCACAATCTCCAAAGGGAAAGAATCAACTGCAGGCCAAGGATCTCTTCTCAAATATAGTATACTTTGCAAAGCCTTCTTGACATTCTTGGTAAAAGAGAAGAAATAATTTATGACAAAGAACAAAATGTCTTGGATGAAATTCCAACTTGAATACCTGATCTGTCCATGTTGTCCTTTCATGTTTTTGCCTGTCGGGATCATCCTCCAGTGGAGTCTTTGGATCTGATCTCGAAAATGATTTAGAGTCACCAGGTGAATGATTTCAGCCTTACCAGTGTCTGATCGTTGTCCACCATCAACAATTAGATCTGAACTTGATACATGTATTGGGGCAATTTATAAGTTAAGTGTTACGAATACAAGCTAGACCGGAGATCGACTGAAGCAGCGTTTATTTACTATGCACTCGCAGAGCAATGTGCAGTTCGAAGGCTACCTGGCGTGACTTCAGACTCCGTCTGTAGCTATAAATCAAATAACACTAACAAGAAAACTAGTTGTCCCCACTATGGTCGCCACTATGTTAGCGCTCAAATCTTCCTTAGGCTGAAATAAGGCAAGATTCAAGGCCACATCAAACCACGCTCAGCCTCGTAGCTAGCCCTACGAGGACAGGAGAGGGCTCTCTCCAGGTCAATCTCGGCAAAAGATAATCAATGAGGGTCGAGATGACTGAACTGATGACTAATTTTAGGTTAGGTATGAAGTACAAAGAGTTTAGAATTGATTTTTAAAGGCTTTGTTGAATTCAAGGGAAAGGCAAATTTGGGTGCGGGGATGAGGCACAGTTTTTGCCGAGGTCTACTTGGGGCAAGATAGGCGATTGTTTTGATACCTTAAAGCAAATGAGATGGGTAGATCAGACTGTTGAGGAGCTAAGGAGAGCAAGGAGGTCTCAAGGATTCTCCTTAAACTGAAGAAAACATGGAAAATTAAACAAATTTAAAGGCAAAGCATAGCAAATTTATGGATTCTACCTTAACACTTCATTTGTTTAATTGCATAAGATTAAATAAGGAAAATGGTATGCATACACAACTTAAAAGTACTAAGAGAAACACACCATCAACACATAAAGCCACATGAATCCCAAATAGTGCTGCAAAACCCTGGTCTTTCCTTAGCAAAAAATGCAGAGAAAATATGTACAATAGTATGCCAAAGCAATCCCAAGTGTCCAACCTCTCCAACCTCTGAAAATGATTGAGAAATTACATCATATAGACCATCCTAACTCCTTTCCTTGCCTCTAGGGGTCGAGCTCATCATTCTAGGAGCTGTTTGAACTAATTCTAAACAAGGAACTGAAATCTAGGTAGTCAAACAACTTACCCCTATATGCTAGGAAACTAATTCATTCATTTAATTTTCACCTTTTAGTGAATGAATCCTCTAGAAAAATTAAAAATGTGCCAAAATTACATCATACACATCAAATTACCTCAATCTAGGTCAAACATCACATCAAGAGGTGAAACTAGTCATAACTGGCCGAAATTCTGAGCTGGAAGGTGAAAATTTGACCAAAAAACTCTGTGCGCCGCGTGCCTTTCCACCTGCTTTTGGGGCACTTCCTGACATCCACATTGAGCTCAGGTTGGCTTGTTGGAAAGCCTTGGATGTCTACGTTCCAATCTGAGCGGAATTTTCCAATTTGGTCTCCATTTGACCCTCGAAAAGTGGATTCTCCCAGAAGTACTTCCTGTTGGTGCAAAAAGTGGCAAAAATGTGATTTTCATGATGTTTTTGAGCTTTTGATCACCCAAAACTTGATGAAATTCCTTGGCAATGGCTGAGCATGTGTATTTCATCATGAGAAATCGAAAAATATAAGCCACCTATGATTTGGATCTCCCCATCTTATGGGTCACGCGCTGAGCGCGATGCATAGAGCCAAAAAACTTGTTTCGCAAGCCAAAAATTTTGAAACGACAAAATTTTCTCCAAATTTGCCCAAAATTGGAGTGAAGACCCTCCATCATGTATCATGATAAACTAATGAAGCCTCGGCCAAAACTCGAAGCGGATCAGGCCTTTTGCGTTGTTTTTGCGCTTTGCTCAAACGCCTCTTAAGGATCTTCATTCTCGCCTTGCAAACATGCATGCGAGCCCAATAGTGAGTCTTCATGTGGCGAAGCATGTCTTTGTCCCTGTTTGCCTTCACCAACAACTTCTCTAGATGAGCGTTAACATGCATGAGCATAGACTCTCGATCAACCTCTATCTCCTGCTGAATGGGTGTCATCTCATTTAGGCTTCTTTGGGCAGCCTGTCGGTCTTCACGGATGTTTTTCCACTTCTATGAGGCCTTCGGGGTGCATTTTCTTTCGTGGGTGAGTTGCTTTGGGTTTCCACCTCATAGTCGGATGAATGATCACATGACATGATTGATGCTATGAAAACTGTCTTGGAGAAGTGAATGCTGGTCACAAAACTATGTTGGACTGCTGTTGTGATATGATTGAAATCTGCCTACCAAGGGGGAAAATGCAACAAGGGGCTGTTAGGAAGGGGAAAATATGAAGGGATTAGGGGATATTAGGATATATTTTGTTTAGGGAAATGTGGGATGGTTTGGGAGGTTTATATAAGTTAGGGTTTGGGGTTTGTGCATTTGGCAATGGGTGGAAGGGAATTGGGGATAGGGGTTTAGAAAGTTTAGGGGATATGGAACAATAACATTCAAGGGGAAATGGTATATGGGAGATGGGCATGATGGAAAAAGGGGATAATGTGATGGAGGGGGAGCCTTGGTAACAAAATGATGAATGTGCAACCCTTAACAGCAATTGGCTTGAGGATTTTTAGAGGTAGGGTTTAGATATTTTGTAGTAGGAGGGATTAGGATTTTGAGGAAGGATAGAGTAGGGTTTTTATGAGGAATTATTGGAAAAATATTGGTGAAAATAGGGGATGGGAAACAAAGGGAAAAGGAAAACCTTGGCAACAGTGATTTTTGAAAACCTTACAACAAAGTTGGCACTTAAATCCTTATAGCAAATTTATGAACAAGGAGGGATTTTACACTTGGTTTTTCATGGCAAATATAGAATAATTTTTTTACATAAACCATCCAAAAACCAAGAACAAGCCGTGATGTAAGCCTACCTGTGATTTAATGCGTGAGAAGAGGTGATTTGAGTGGTTTTTGGGCAAGTTCAGGCATAAACTCCTATGCGCCACAGACCTCACCCAACGCACCGCGCGCATGCTAAATTGCACTGAAAAATGTTGCCTGATGTGTCGCGCGCCACTGATACGCCGCACGCCCAGCCTGATGCGCCGCGCGCACCCAACTACATAATGAATTTTGCAGGAGGCTTTTGGAGGCCTTCCCGGTATCGAAATTGGTCGCATGATAGCTCGTTGAAACGGTATTTGAGGCTACTTTCCAACCGAACTAGAATGTTTCAATTTGGATTTCATTTGCCTTGTCACAAATCAAATCTCCCAAGACTGGTCAAAATGTGCCAAATGAGGCTGCCTCAAGGCAGAGTGCTATTGCAGTCAACTTTTGAATGTCTTCCTCAACTCCAAATTGAGCTCAGGATAGCTCATTGGAAATATATTTGTGTCTAGTTATCATTGGACTCATCAAGAAAGTCATTTGGCCAACCAAGGTAGGCGAACACTTGATTTTCTCAAGGTCACTTCAGAGGTGCATCAATTCTCCCAAGGCAACTATATTTTTGACATTTCTCTAAATCCATGACACCTGTGTAAAAAGTGAAGGAGGTTTTTCGTCTTTGGCATGTTATGGATAGTGACCTCTCTTAGTTTTTCAAAATTCATCTTTTATTGCTCTAGAACATCTTTTGACTGAAACTTATCCCGATGTGTGAAACAAGGGATTTTGTCAAAATGAAGGGAAATGAAGTGGATAAGGGGCTTCTAAATTCTTGGGGAAACTTTTGGAAGTAGGGAGGGATGTTAGGAAGTAGGAGAAAGTGGAATCTTAGAGATTGAGTGAGGGGAAGGGGTCCAAAAGGGCGAAACACAGGCCCAACCTAGAAAATTGCCAGGTTGTAGCAAGAAACTAGGGTTTGTGCAAAAATGAGGAATTTGGGGGATCTCAGTGATGGGACGTGTTTAATATGGTACATGAAGGATATTGGAAGGTGTATGAACATATGGATACAAGTTTTGCTGATGATTTGGCCATCGAAGAGAAATTGCCTTCAAAACCCTAGGAGAGGGAAATGAACCTTACCTAGGCACAACTAAAGCATGAACAAGGTGTAAAATGACCCAGTGGAACTTGACATGATGATAACAACCTTCTGAATGATGATAGACTCAGCTGAATAGTGACATAGACTAACATTTGGGCAACTTTGAAAGGAGTGAAAGCAAACCCTAGACCTAATGCCCAGTGACCAAATTTTGCTTGAAGACTTATTGAAATAACAAAATTTGATCTTGACACCTTAAAATCACTTTGTAAGAGCATTTTTGATCACTGGAGGAAGGCTGCAAAGACTGACACTAACACCTCCATTCTACTCCCGTTTCACGTTGTCACCTCTTTGCCTCTATCTCCAAAGCTAATTTCTCAACAAGAGTATCTTCTCTTAACTTGAAGCTTTGGTTAACCTCTGCGCTCTTGGTAATCTTCCTCTTAACATTGTCTTATGGTGGTTTTCTATTCACTATTGTTGTTGTTTTTGCTTCCCATGGTGTTGTTTCCGGCAGTTCTAGTTTTGATTCTACAACCATGTTGACGGGTTCATTGAGCCTAGAGGATTTGTAGCAATACCTCCAAGGATCTTCCTCTGGCCAATGACATGCCCTGTGGATCCATGGGCAATAACCTTCGCACAATGGTTCTTTCATATGTAGTGGGGAACGTATAGATTGAAAATATTGGTGCTGAACCCAAACTTCTTCAAGTCCTCAACCTTGGCATCTGCATCCTTCAAGCTAAGGATCTCGTACAACCCAATTTGCAAAGGAATTATAGGCCATGGTGCCTTCTTCCTTCAGGAAGTATTACTGATAACCCTATGGAGATGTGATATGCAACCTCTTGCATGACCAGCTTGTCCATGGAAAACCTGAGTAGCTCATGCAGAGGCTTCTCTGTGCCAAACATCCTGATGAAGGTGCCATTGGATGAGACATACCAATATGCAATGTTAATCAATTCCTGCATCACTTCTTAGGACATGCAAGGTGGATCTTGTTCGAATATAATGTTGTATAACAGAGTGATGAAGGGGTCAGAGAGACTTGCCATGACTCCTTGGTAGCCACACTTAGAGAGAAACTTGTAATAGATGTCCATAGCATCCTCTGATGGTGTCCATGTCCAACCCATGCTAGGGAACTACTGTTGTGCACAAATTGCATCAAGCAGATATGTTGACATAAATAATCTTGCTTGCTCATCCTTAGGTAGACTGTTGGAATTAGACACATGCACTTTAGTTGAAGAGCCAACATGTCAGACCAGTTTAATGTCCTTCCTTAATCTGCCAACTGATCCAACATACCCAACCAACTTTGTAGAAAGGTCTCCATGCTCTCTTGACCATACAACCAACATTCAAATATGACCAAGATTTGGTAGGTATTCATGAGTGAATTTAGCTTATAGACCTAGATGGGTGTCACTCTGAACTTTGATGGCTATTTTGCCCAACACTTCATGATGTCTCTAGTGTTCACATTACTGTTGGGAGTGTACATAAATGCATCCATGTAGTTCACCAGATACAACAAGTGATACATTTGATGGTAATTTTCTAACTTGAAGGTGGCAAGTTGTGTTCCATTGATACTGCTCATCGTCATCATCTCGGGATCGCTATATGATACAATTGAGTGAATGATATCCAATTATGGGAAGGTGGGGTACCTGAATGCATCCCTGTAGAAGCCTGATTTAAGGAAGTTGATGTAGACTTGTCAATCTTCCAAATCTTCCTTGAAGATACCTGCAAGTATGTCCTTTATTTCTTGTCATGTATTCTTCATGTCCTTCTCTATGAACAAGTACGTGTCTACATAGATGTGCAAGTTCATTGGCACCTATTAAACCATATCTCTGATGCTACTCTCTATAATATCCTTTGATCTAGCTCTCTTGGAAACCATGTTGCCTATACTACTGGGAAGCATCTCAACAATTCATGTACATGGAGATAGAGTGGACACTCATGGCAAGAAAATTCCATCTTAAAAACACAAAGCACTTCAAGGATTAATCATGCAATGAACTAGGAAACTAATGGGACATATTGCATAGTTGTGACTCTCAGAGGTGAGAGACTATCAGCTGGATCTACACATTGCGTAGTCCCAGTTGCTAGTGAGAGGTAATGATGACTGGAACTATGCAGAGTGCAGTTTAGTATGATATGTTGTGGATTTGAACTGCTTAATATGCAGTTCAGTCTGGCTTGATGCTGGATGGGACTGAGCATTGCGCAATCCGAATGGACACGACTGGGGACTATCTCTTGGAACTATGTAGAGCATAGCTGGAGCCAATCACTAGTACCCTATGTGCAATTCTTGGAGCCAAGGTAGAGCCTTGAGTTTTGTAAATTCACAGTGCAAGCAGGGAGAAGATAGATCTAAGTCAACGCAACATAGATTTTCCCAAGGGAAATTTGAAAATGGCTAGATCTGAATGCATGAGCAAAGGATAGTGCAGATCTAAGTGGATGGCCATGCATGCAATCAAGGTAAGGGCAAAAATCAGTCAAATAGATGAACAATGAAGTTAGTGGGGAGAGTCGCTGCAACGGCGACCATTAGTGAAAAACAGGGTCATGCTTGCGATGCTCGAGAAAGACAATGAAAAACTTGAAACAACTCTTCTACAAGTTAAAACAAACTAAAATACCAATGGTCATTCAATAAAACATAAAAAACAATACTTGCACAAGCCAAGGAAACAAAAGCGACAGAAAAAGTAGAAAAAGACTTGAAAAGAAAAACTTACCCAGAAATGCTACATTGATCATGTCATAGGTTCCTAAATGCCTTGGGAATGCTAGATCTCCAAGATCAAATGTTCAAATGAACTCTGAAAGCATGCATTAAATAGATTTGATCGATTTAGGGTTTATGATGTGAAGGCAAAAAATCTGGGAAAAACAACAAGTGGTGATAGTTTCTAAAATTAGCTCAAGTGTAACTCCCACTACTAAAAGAATATCCCTATTTTTATGGATGCTTTTTTCTTTTTTTCTTTTTTGGGAAGGATTACTATGCATGCATGGAGAAATAGTGTAGTTTTGTAGGGAATCAAGCAACCTTCCAGCACATTCATAAAAAAAAAATGAGAGAATGCTTCTATGTAATTCCTTGGCTAAGTGGTTGTGCCTTCTTCTCATGCTCTGTGAAGCTTCCCAGTTGATGATAAGTTGTCACCTAGGTTTGCATATTTCTAGAGTCGAAGCACACTACTGGGATGATCTTTACAATTCTTGAGAGAAAGGATGGTTTCTCTCTAGGACTGTGCAGTTTACGAAGGCAGTGCAAGAACCGAATGCAACCAAGTCATAGGGGGTCAACTTATTGTTATACAACAAGGCAAGTAAGTGAACATAAGATGTAAAGTGAAAGATAAATTCAAATGAAAATACATGTACCTGAGCAGTGCAATACAAGCTGCTAATACATTATGAGGGAGCCTCCAAAATGAAGCAAATGAAAAAATTTGGAGGGTGGTTGTAGCCTCTACAACATTGGCGACACACTGGTCGAACTCTAGCTCTTTGTACGTACCTTGTCTCATGTAAAGCGAGTCAAAATCATTTAGAATTATTGTTCAATTCTTTGATCGTCATGGCTTTCTCACTAGTCTGAGTTAAATAGTTAGTCCTTGCCATTCTCTTAATCGGTCAGCACACATACCAAGCTAAATCAACTGAGTTGTTTCGATTGGGGATGAGGGGTATAATGATGCACAAGTAATGTAAATTGCCAAAGTTTTAGTTTCATCTCTATTGTTTCTCCATTTCCAGCAAGCCTGGATAGTACCCCGATGAAATCACTTCAGGAACATAAGCATTGCTTCACTACCAATGAACCTAGACAGTACCCCAGCAAAGTTACTTTCTTCACCTTCCTGCGCAAGAAGCCTTTCTCTTCTTTTTCCTTTATTTTAATTTTTTTTCAAATAACTGTCCATTGGCACTTATTTATTTCATGAGGCGGAAGAGTGACCCCGACTTATTGAGAGCCAAAGAGATTGTCCCTTTAGAGAAGTATATTATATATATATAGTATATATATATATATATATATATAATATATATATATATATATTATATATATATTGACATACTTTTAAGGTTCTTCCCCTCATGTTACTCTACTTGACTAAGTTGATAAGGGTTAACTGAATTTAGAAAAACGAATTGAGAGTAGGCAATACTAGTTAAAAGTGAAAGCATTGTGTTTTCACCAAGACTCACTCTGAACATAATGTATTTTCCATCAAGGTATCATTGACTAAAGAATGCAAGCTCTTCATAAAGAGAGGGTATAATAGATAACCAATGTTGATAGTTGTACAAGTAAAACAAAGGCAAAGAATGTAAGCAAAGAAAACATGAAAGCAAAGAAAACAAGAAAGAAAACACTACTCCTACTGATTCAGGTGGATATTGGTGGCCACCTGCCAATTTCACTTGGACCCCCACCATTGTTTCTTTCAACTTTTTAGTTTCCTTAATTGTAGCACAATTTACTATTTTTAGCAGTTTTTCGGGTCCTGAACTTTCAGAGCTATTTTGAGGCCCTAAACGACATTTTTTGGGAAACCTTGGAACAAAATGGGTCCCTGGGTTGATGTTTCTCTTCCTAAAGTTGTAGTCCTCATATATATCTTTTTAACGAGGTATTGTGTGTGTCAAATGAAGATCATATGCCAAAGTTACGACCTCGAGAAGTTGATGTACTAGCCCATAGATTGGCGCTTCATGTGGTAGGGTTAGGTTTTTGGATGTTAGGGTTTTCCATTATTTCTCAACAACAGATAAGCCTTCAAGCCTCATTGTAAGACAGTTCATAGGCATGTAGACACCACATCTCTTCTCAGAGATAAGCTACCATCGCCCTAGCTTGTTTATTTCCATTCCTATTTGTAAGCATATTTCAGTATTTTACAGTAATGAAACGAAGTATTATTTCTACTGCATCTATATATGTATGATTATATCTGTAATTTGTTGCATTCCTATTTAAATCTGGATTAGTGGTATTAGAGTAGTTTGCACTTTATCTGTCTTTCTTTGCATGTTCCCAATGAGGTTTGGATATAAGGAGTTAGGGCTTGAACTGGTCGAACCTTTGCAAGACAATCCTCGCAAATCCTGATGGACTCCCATGGCGAATGAAAAGAAAGATAAGGGAACAAGAGATCCTATCAAAATCTTTCTCAAAGAGGCCCTCGAGTGACAATGAAACGCGATGATGGGCAACTTTGCCTAGATGCTTCAACGGCTATCTAGGTGTGACATATCTACTTCCAGCAGCTACTTTGGAAGTGCCACACCTTTAAGGTACAAGTTAACATTGACATTCCCATATTTGAGGGTTAGATAGATGCAAACATTGTAGATAAATCGTTAAATCTATTAGAAGGGTATTTTTCTATTCATGATTTTTCCAACTGGGAAAACATTACTTTCGCTCTTCTCAAAGGTGCCCCCACATCAGGGACTCGTGGGAAACCTACTACGAGCAGAAGGATGAAATTATGGCCTCATTGTTTTCAGCCACACCGACTTGGAATTCATTTGGGGCTGCCATCAAGGAGTAGTACTACCTTGTAGGAAGCTATGAGGATCAATACATAAAGTGGACCATGCTGCGGCAGGGAAGGGACCAGGAAGTGCCATATTTTACCAATATTTTCCATACCCTTCACACAAGGTTGGGTATCAAGGATTCAGAGCAGCATTTGGTACTCAAATACCATGGTTTTCTACGCAGGTACATCTAAGAAGAAATAGAATTCCTAAATATCTCCTCGCTTTGCATGACATATTGATATGCTGTCAAGATCGAGCAAAAGTTTAAACAGAAGAAGTGAGACTTTGGATCTGCGAATCCGAAGCAAGGGAAAGGTGCCCCCAAACCATAGAACAAATGACAAATCCAACGTGGGGTGGCCCAAGACAACCCACCAAAGTTTCAAGCAAAGAACATCACCGCGAATCCGAAAAAGGACACAGGAAAGTGGTGTAAGTTCCATAAGACCTCCACTCACAACACAAGTGAGTGTTAGGCCATGTAGTCACTAGTCTCTAAGCTAAAGGTTTCAGAATCATATGCATGTTCCGACTCTGAGTTAGAACCGAACAAGGGGAATGACAAAGTGTTATAGACATTTTTGGGCACTGCAATCCCAATCATAAATGTCCATAAACTGAGGGCTCCTGAGTCCCTAAAAGTGTTGCTTCACTGCCTAAAGGAACAAGGTCAGCTGATTACATAATCTCTGAGAAGTTCTCCACTAAAAACTTCTTAGAAATGGTCAAAGCTGGACCATACTGAATACCCAGTGCAGAGGGTGTGATGCATATCACCTTCCCAGTGTAAAGGTTGTGATGCATACTGAAAGGCCCCTCTGTAGGGTGCAATGGTGGGGAATGGACAAATGGCAGGGACAAATTGCGAGGTGGAAGATCATGGAATCTTCCAGAAGCTTCCCCTCTGACACTTGCCTCTCTGTTTTCGACCAGGGATGAGTAAGAGACCATCATTCTCCAAGTGGAATCATGAACTATCAGAGAGAGGACACTAATCAAGACCCCAGAAGATGACTCACCCCCCTACAATCATCTATATATGGATCCCTCATCACAGAGATCCAGAGGCTGGAATCTTGTATCTTGTAGAGAAGTCTTGTTGGTTTTCTAGTGTAACTTCATAGTGTTGGGTGATCTAAGCTTTACTTTAGGTGAAGAAGGGCTTTCTTGCTAGAGGATGATGCTCGATCAGAACATATGGTTGTAATCCCCTTGCTACTCTTGATCTTAATAAATCTATTCAAGTTTTCCTCCATATTATTGTATGTTTACTTATATATGCATTTGTATGGCTAACACATATCTGGTCCTGTGATATTTATGAATATAGATATTTGTTCTTCGATAGTAGTATGTTGTTGTGATTCCATAGGTGCTCTTTGAAGCTAGGCATACGAAGAAGAAGCGGCAAAGCTCTATCAGGAAGGAGAGGAATCAAACAAGGAAATCAAGCGCAAGACTAAAGTTGGTCTCCTTTTTTCCACTCTTATTTATTTTCATAAAGGAAAATGAAAGTAGACTTTACTTGTTTTCTTCTAAGATAGATACCAGTCTTAGTGGGAATAGCAGCATCCGAGTGGACACTATTCTCGGTAACAAAATTGCAACTCCACTGGGGAGCAACTAGATTGTTTGTTAGCCTATCTTTGTTTCTTTTATAAACTTACAGACGGAGCCTAAAGCCAAGCCAACTAGCCTTCGAACTGCATTTGTTATACAAATGCAAAGTAGATCAATGCTACTTCAGTCTATCTCCGGGTTTTGTTTATGAATTAAACAATCGATCTGCAAACAGTCTAATTTCCCTAAGTGGTGGCTCTAGTAACCTCCTTAGATCAACCCTTGTGACTTACATATAATGAACACCACTTACTCGGCCTAAATCCTTGAACTAAATTGCAAATTGTGAGTAAAAACTCATTTAAAGTCTCGCACTGGTACCATCGCACCCTACCTTGAAGGTAGTCTATATGCATCACACTTCCCGAGTGCAGTAGGTGAGCTGCATACTGAATTCACTGTGTGACAAGTGCGATGTTCAGGAAAGGTTAATTTTACCTTCAGACTTTGGTTTTTTCCTCACTATTTTCAGTTCTATTCAAGAGTTTTGTTGTCTGTGGTCAGTGTATCTCTGTGAAAACCCCTTTCTCTTACATTATTCTGCCTCCATAGTGCAAAGAACTGTAAGTGTTTTTGTATTGTGCGCCATTTTCAGTTCTCTTTTGCAAAGAAGTAGCATCGTCGAACTCTTGTTTCTTGATCTGAAAGTTTCGTAGCTGTCATTTTCAGTCATAGAAGACAATCCCATTGTTCTTTATAGTCAATTATACAGTTAATATTGTATATGATTTGACTTAGTAGTTTTTAAAGTGTCGAAAAGAAATTTTCGTTTCGAAATTGCAAAGTGTCTCTCTTACCTTCACTTCATTTTGAAAAGAAATTTGTTGAGTATTCTCCCTTTGAAAATAATTCAGATTTTCACTTAGCTTTCTTATCGTCATTCATACATTAAGAAGGCTGAAAACAAATACATGCATGTGCATTTGCATTTAGACTGCTTGGTTTGATTTAGGGCGGTGCATTTAGCGTGTGCTCTGTGGTCTTTATTGAAGGATCCTTAACTTTCTTTCCTTAGTAGCTAGGATTTTCATTGCCAAAAGAAGATTAAACATTTTTTTGTCATCTTAGACTGCATTTTAGAAATTGTATACACATCACACGGTGAACTTGAAAGGTAGATTTTTAAGAAAGATCAACTTAAAATAAATTTAATCAATCTAACAACGCTTTGGAACCTAATGCACAACATCTAGAGGTCTAGGCTAGAGACGTATTCCAGCGTTGTAAAACCTGGTAACTGTGGTTTTCTTTGTTGGTTGGGTGATTCCTCCACTCTGAGATGGCAAGTGCTAGTACGGACTTGTGCTCGCACGTACTGTCAAGTATATATTGGGAGACCAAAATAGGCTGCATCCTTTATCCTTAGGAAGTTGTGTCTGCCGCCCTATCAATTGCAATGCACTGAACACAGCATTCGGGAAGATTGACTGCCATACCATAAAAAGTATTCTGTAGTTTTGCAATTGGTTTGGTAATCCCCTCTCCCTAGATTTCCAGAGTAGTCCATTTTGCTCCTTTCTAGACTCCTTAAAAGGAAAGGTCCTCTAAGCACTTGTCACTTCATGCTCATTAAAAACCAAAGGCGACTAGAGTCATATTTTATTTTTTCTTGACTCTTTAAAATTGAAAAAACAAGTTGTGTCAAAACATCTAAAATTTATTTTAATAGGAATAACATCACAAATTCCCTCGTTGGTCTTTAGGTTGAGAAAAATGGAGTCTACTAAACAAGGATTTCCCCTTGGAGGAAATCCTAGTCCCTTCTCCTCTTGGGGAGATGTTGGTGCACCCTATATGGCCACATTGTAACTTCCAATGTTGACGATTGGTTTGCCCCTATGGCTCTTCTCTACCTCTGTCATTTAGAATACCGTAATTCTTGAACAGTCAAGTCAGCAACTAGATGATACTAGAGTTGCCCACCAACCTTCTACTTCATCTGATTCTCCATCTCCTCCTTCCTCTTCACTTGATAAATATAGTAAAGCTAAAGATCAAGTAACTAAGAAGAAGAAGAAGCAGAAAGAGAAAAAGGAAAAGAAGAAGAAGGAACCAAAATCAAAAGGTGGCAACTAAGTGTCGTCTAGCGAAAATCCTCACACTGCACCATATAAACCTAAATCTCCATGTTTCATTTGCAATGGAGACCACTATCACCGAGATTGTCCCTGCATCCCTCAGATCTTAAGGGACTGGTCTCCTCGTTTGCACAATCCAGTGTCGTCAACCTCTGGTGATCATGTTGAATGCACACCATCAACCAGTGAAAGTGAAGTATCTGGATAGAAAACGAATCCCAGATTTCCTTGTAAATTGTGTGAAGGCAATCCTGCCGTTCACCGTTGTCCCTTCCTTGACGAAGCTAAAAGAGTTTTGGATGACCGTCCTGGTTCACCACTACGGCTCCCTCCTGGATATAAAAAACTCTTGCCAAGTCCACCACTAGTTGAAAATCTGGCTGGCCCGCCATTGTGGTTGGCCGAAGCGTCTATCATTGAAAATGAACCCTCTGAATCCAAACCAGACGAGAGTCAAAAGGTCTAGGCAGCAGTTGACCCGATCTTGCCTTTAGAGTGTTCATCTTCAAATGATACCGTCACTGAAGAGAAAGAGAACAACACCGTTCAAATTCTTTTCGTAAATATAGACTCCAATGAACTTGGGGGCAGTCTACTGTTTCCTTTATCGCAGGAGGTTCAGCAGTGTCATATCCGGCCGTCTATTCGGTCCCACCTCCAAGCAACCTAGTCGTTTCCTTCGACTGGAATCTACTAAGCAGACCCCGTATACCAGCTAGTGTACCATTTCAAATCATTGTACAAGCTTACAGAATGGTCATAGTTGGTACCATCATCGACGAAGGGACTTCTGTGAGTATGATTTCCTCAACTGCTTGGAAAGCGCTTGGTTTGCCATCACTTTTGCCTAAAATGAGAAATCTGATAGGCTTTGACAAAGGAACCAGTCGACCATTAGGGATCCTTCCAAATGTGCCCATTACTTTGAGAATGAAAATTGTTCACATGAACTTGATGGTAGTTCAAGAACCCTTGAATTATAATCTACTCCTTGGACATGACTATATTTATTGCATGGGAGCCGTGGTCTCCTCACTCTTTAGAGTAATGTGTTTTCCGCACGAAGGCAGAATGGTCAAGCTCGTAGACCAAATGTCATTCCCCGATTCACAAATCGCAAATAGTCAAATTCCATCCCTAAATGGTCTTTTAACGCAAGGAATGTCTCATCAATCTCCAGTCTATCCACTTGATGAGCGTGAGTGATTCAGGAGGATATGACTGAAACCCAGGGGGCATGCACCCTGGTATGTTTCGGCAGGAAAACCTTGGGTATAGAGTAGGTTTTCGAGAAGGATATATGACTAGTCTGACACCCCCATCCTCACAAGAAAATGGTATTAGGCTGGAATAAGATACCTTCGTTAAAGTTATGTGATTAAAAGCGTCTCTGCCACTCACCTCTGTCTATGTCGGTAGACATCGCCAAGGAATCATTTTATCTGCTACGCGGATGGAACTTTCATGGGAACCTGGGAATTTTTCACTATACCTAGGGGCATGCAAACCTCTTGTAATCAAGCGAGAAACAACCAACTAACGTTAGCTCTATGATTCCTCTGACTTCAACCGCCTAGGTCGGGTGAGTGGTTGAAACCATTCATCTTTGCAAGGGCCACCTGGGCACCGGCAAATTAAAGGTAAAATTTTCCTACCTAGCCTTGGTAGTGATCTTAGTAGTTAAGTAGAGGGGTGTAGTTGGTCGTTCCTAGCTTGCATGCAATAGACTCTAGGGAAAAGCTTCCAAAACGTGCAAGCCCCATAAAAATGGCATCTTGAATGAGACATCCTTATTATACGACTAGCGAGCAGTGTTACCGCAGGGTTCAAGCTCGTTTAAAAATAAATCTGCCACGAGCAGTTTTAGCGCATAGTTCAAGTTCATTAAAAAATAAACATAAGCCATGAGCAAATGTTTCCCCCGGAGTTTAAGCTCATTAAAAAAATGAACTGGTAAATAACCATTGTGAATGCCTTATCGCCAACTTTTGAGCCTTGGTCGTGTTCTCGTCATCACCTCCACTCTATTTTTAGCCGATCATTCACCTCCATGTGATTGTTTACCCCTTCGAGGAACATCTACGAAGAGTGATTCTATTAGCCATCCTTGTGACACTGCCATGATTGGAAAATTCCAAACCTTACCTGGAATTAGTTGCTACCCGAAATCATCACTCTTTCCTCAAAAAACGAGTCTCCTTTAAGCTCTTTTCAACTGACTCGTAAAATATGAAAAGAGTGTCGAGCAATTAGCCTCTCCGGCTTGTTAAAGTCATCAGAAGTGTTATCCCTCTTCTATATTTTAATCTTTTTGGACCTGAGGGATTATTACACAAAAAGATCGAGTGCTTGTCTTATGCGGCTTGTTAAAACTATCGAAAATTCATCCCTTTCGTATTATTTTACGCTTTTTCAAACTTAAGGGATTATATGATGAAAAAGAATCTTTGGAGTCTCCTTTCCATCCCTTTCAGACTCTCTAAAATTGAAAAGGACCGAGTTATCTTTGTCTTTAAACTCGTTAAAACCTAATAGCAACAAAGTCGTCCAAGTGGACGAGAACGAGTTTCATTGTCACTAGGCTCGCTAAAATATAGCGATAGGTTCACCCAAAGGGCGGATTATACAACAAGCATATGTTATCCTCCTCAAGATTGACAAAAATAAAGAGGTACTGGTGAGTAATGACTCGGGAAAATTGGGAAGAAATATTGAAAAAGCTTTATTGGTAGCAAGTTGCTCTTGAACATGACACTTTCCTTCTGCATCCAAGCCGGGTTGGGTTGTTCCATTCACTGGTCATCACCATTGGTCCATCACACCATCCATCTTTGGGGTTAGTACTACCAATCCATCGTCAGTGTCACCGAAATGTTCAAGAGAAGTCATTCAGACAATTCACCTGTGTCTCAACCACTGCAATACATTCATGCTCCATTCTTTCATGACCGCCACCCTGAACCCTGTACTGTTAGATTGTTTTCACCTCCAAAATCATTTGCTTCATTCCGTGTCATAGATGTGGGATTCATTAAGGCCCTCCTACGATGGGTCACTTCTTGTCAACATCAACTCATTATCCAAGAAGTTGACCTAGGGACAACCCTTTCAATACGTTGAAGCTTGCATGCCTCAATGGCAAGTTTCTCACTTTCGGTGACAGGTTTACATTAACGGCCTTCGACCGAGAGATTTCGCGTGGTGTTCGACGCCAAGTCCTTTTTCACACCACGCGAATTGTACTGTAGTACCTTGAGGGTCATTTTCATTATGGGTGATTCCTCTGGCGCCTGTTAACAACTTACATCATTGGCTGGTAATCAGGTGATGTCTTTCCATGTTCGACTCCAGAACATTTTTTCACATGGATCGACTTGTACTCCTAGTGAAGATTGAACAAGTTTTGAAGACCCTGGATCTAGTTTCATCCATCTGGGCTATGATATATTCAGGAATATAAAGACATCAAATGTACATCATTGCCAAATAGATGATCATCCAAATCAAAGGATGATGAGTCTGAATCATCAGTCTGCCACACAGATGATCGTCTGTCCTATGTACATGAAAATGAATTTATAAAGCTAAGCATGGGAATGCCCACCTTAGCTAGATCATGAAAAAATGTTGTCAAGATAATGTATTGTATTATATCTTATTACAGGTTGCCTTCCAGCTCGAAAAAACTTCGGATCCTCATGGTAAAGCATTTCACCCGACATCAAAAGATTAACGACCTCATGCTTTAGGGGGCAACTGTTATATACATTTTTGGGCACTGCAACCCCAATCATAAATGTCCATAAACTGAGGGCTCCTAAGTCCCTAAAAGTGTTGCTTCACTACCTAAAGGAACAAGGTCAGCTGATTACATCATCTCCCAAACGTTCTCCACTAAAAACTGCTCAGAAATGGTCAAAACTGGACCATACTGAATACCCAGTGTAGAGGGTGCGATGCATATAACCTTCCTAGTGTAAAGGGTGTGATGCATACTAAATGGCCCCTCTGTAGGGTGTGATGGGTGAGAATGGACAAATGGAAAAGATAGTTTGCGAGGTGGAAGATCATGGAATCTTCCAGAAGCTTCCCCTCTCACACTTGCCTCTCTGTTTTCGACCAGGGATGAGTAAGAGATCATTAATATCCAAGTGGAATCAAGAACTATCAGAGAG